>UFQX01000149.1:462979-728932 GCA_900497675.1 Arapaima gigas
GGGGGGGGGGGGGGTGAGTCATCTCACTTTCTCTGTGCTTTTCTGCCTCCCCATTAAGAAGCTCCTGCATGCGAGTTTGAAGGGTTTCCCTTGAGATTACTTTTCCTGCAGACCAAAGCTCTGAGGCAGGACAAGCAGTGGAATGCTTTTTTTTTTTTGGTTTGTTTCTAGCTGGAACATTTTGTACAGATAAAGTCATCATCATTCAAGAAGTTGCTCCTCCTTACCACGTGTCTGGCAATGGGAGGGCTTCTGCCTTACTTGTGAGAAAGACAGCAGCTCTCAGTAACTATCACAGGCCTGTTAGCACTTGGAGCGGGAGGTAGCAAGCTGTCGGGGCCTACCGAGGAGCTGTGACGCTACCATGTTCTCTTGCACCACCTGCAGGAGGAAGGTGGAGATCATGCACACCCACAGTCTCTTTACTCTTCTGGGTGAGAGGCTGATGTTGCACACTAACACGGTCACTATCACCACCTACAATACGCTATACGAGGTATGTCATCCGTCCCTACACTTGTCTTTCCACAGGGGTTCTCCAGTCCTACCCTGAAGGAGTAGTTTGCATGTATAAAGGGCTTTATTCAATAAACCCATTCTCTGATGTAAAACTTTTAGCCTTACTTTCCAGTACTTCTGCTTCTGCCTGTTTATACAGAGCTGGAAAACTTTTGCATGCACTGCCACATGGTGCGATCTGAGGATCCCTAACTGTTAGACATTTTAGCAACTCACTGACTTTCCTTTGGGAATGACTTTCTGTCATGTCCTTCTGTAGATCCTGACAGAACAGGTGTGCACCCAGGTGGTACACAAGCCCCACCCAGAAGCAGACTCTACAGTTAAGATCCAGAATCCAAGTACGGGTTTATAGCAAGCCTTTGTAACATTTCGCTCCTAGTTTTCATTTTTATTTGATATATTTAACTGGACCTTTTCTTTTGGTGTAGAAAATGCCTGATCTGTGTAGACAGTCTTGTCTGGGACTGAACTTTTTTGATTATTGAAAAACTTGAAATGTAAAAAGATTTTAAAAACTTAAATCTGTGTCAGGGGACTGATTCCTCTGTGTGTGTGTGTGTGTGTGTGTGTGTGTGTGTGTGTGTGTGTGTGTGTGTGTGTGTGTGTGTGTGTGAGAGAGAGAGAGTGAGCCTATGTGTACTGTAGCTCCAAACTGAGCTTTGTTACTCGTCCTTTCCCCCATCAGTGATATTGAAAGTGGTTGCCACCCTGCTGAAGAACTCCAATCCAAGCACGGAGCTCATGGAGGTCCGCCGCCTCTTCCTGTCAGACATGATCAAGCTGTTCAGCAATAGCCGAGAGAATCGCCGGTGAGAAAGCTGGTCTTCCTTCAGCCTTGAGAGGAGTCTCTTCTTTTTTAAGCAGCTGAAATTCATGGGCACTGTAAAAACAGCAACATTTTTATTTCTGTTTAAATAGTTTTCACTGTCATTAATTCTGCCAAAACATATACTCACGGTCTTTGAGAATATGTTAATTTCTGTTATGGAGAAATGCTTATTTATTGTTGTGATACAGAAACAGCTCTGTCTTGTTTACAGTTATTTATTTTTATTTCCCATTTTCTTGATTTACTATAATAATTCAATCCCACACACAATTCAAAGTCAAGAATCCACATGTAATTCATGTCTTTGAACTATGGGAGGAAATAGACTCTTGGACATGAACTGAACCAGATTTGAACCAACATCCAAACCCATAGCCCAGGAACATGGAAACATGACAATTACCTATTGCATCTATATTAGCAGTATAATAATAATGATAATAATAATCACTAATGACAACAGAAGGTAACACCGTGTCTCTGTAGCGCTGTGGCTTTGCAGCTTTTTGGTTATGGGTTTGAGTCCAGTTCAGGCTGTGTACAGTTTGCTTATTCTCTGTGTCTGCACAGGTTTCCTGCTGCTGCTTTGATGTCTTCCCACAGTTCAAAGATGTGTTTCAGGTTAATTGGTCACTCTAAATTGCCCATAATGTGTGAATGTTTCTCTACATGTGTGTACATCCAGGCTGTAGTTTCATACCTGGCACCCAGTGATCCCAGAACAGGCTCTGGACTACTGCAAGCCTGATCAGAATGAAGCGATTGCTAAAGATGGATGGATAGTAACAACAGAATATGCTTTGTGAAAAATGTTGGTGCACAGTTTTTCAAACACACAAAGTTATTTTAAATTCTTAAAATTACTGAGTTACCCCAGGGAATTAATGTGACTTTTCAGTGTCAACTGTGCTTCCTTAACTGTTATTCTCCCCTAACCATTCTCATTTTCCTTGCATACCCCTTGCTGCCCAGTTATGTATTGTTTTATATTTGTGTGTTTGGAGCTTTTAGAAATATGCTTTACTTCAGAACCACACATTCAGAACACAGTGGGTCAGGAGGGGATTGTGTTCTGATGCTAAGCTACATCCTCACTACAGGTGCCTCCTCCAGTGCTCTGTGTGGCAGGACTGGATGTTCTCCTTGGGGTACATCAACCCCAAGAACCCTGAGGAGCAGAAAATTACTGAGATGGTCTACAACATTTTCCGCATCCTGCTTTACCACGCCATCAAGTACGAATGGGGTGGCTGGCGCGTCTGGGTGGACACGCTATCCATAGCTCACTCAAAGGTGAGGGCCACAGTGCTGCAAGAAAAGTGGAGAAATACTCCCCTCTGCTGGCCAGAGGGACAAACTGTTATTTTTATCTGGTGTGCACTGCAGCAGCTGTAGAGACACATCTAGACTTTGCTTAGGTTCTTACCTTCCATGTCTGCCAGGTGCATAGGAACGGTTGCTGATATACCTTGGCTATGTTGAAAGGTACATAGAAGTCAGTACCATTAATAAAAATGCGTATTAATTCCATACTTATGGTGGTAAGAAGTTCTGTTAAAAGTATCTTCATGCTGTTACAAATAAAACAACTCACTGCTCTTTGTTTCTGAGCCTCTGTAGACTTTTTATGACAATAATATCTTTAAAGAAAAGCACGGTGTCTTTGGGCATATCTGAGAGGAGAAATTTCACTGTATGAGAAATTTGCACATTGCTTTCATTTGCAGTCAGAGAGCTAATAAAACATTCAGGTAGGGGTTCACACAGAGCAGTTTCTGGTCCCTGAGACATGATTCTTTTGGTTAAAAAGTCACATAGACACATGTAGCCTACACTTATTGTGTACGCATCATGTTGCCAGTTTATATACAGTATCGTTGTACTAAAACATCTTTATTCTTGTATGTTATGTCTTATTAATATACAGCTGTTCCCTTATTCAGAACAATGGGACGAAAGGGCTTTGAAGTTTCTGTTTTTTATTTTTAAGGTGACCTATGAGGCCCACAAGGAGTACCTGGCGAAGATGTATGAGGAGTATCAGCGGCAAGAGGAGGAGAACATCAAGAAGGGGAAGAAAGGTCTGGTCAGCACCATCTCTGGCCTGTCTGCTCAAGCCTCGGGCATCAAGGGTGCCATTGAGATACGTGAGATGGATGATGGCTCACAAACACAGACACCCGAAAGTGAGGCAGACTATCCTGAAACCAGTGACTCGCGCAACCTGCTGACAGAAGGCAAAGCACCTGATGACCTGGGAGGAGCAGAGCAGCCTGTAGCAGGGGTTCGAGTGGAGGTGCATGATTTGCTGGTGGACATCAAGGCAGAGAAGGTAGAGGCCACAGAGGTGAAGCTGGATGATATGGACCTGTCCCCGGAGGCCCTTGGCCTGCCTGAGAATGGCTCGCTAGTGGAGGTGGACTGCCTGCTAGACAATGTGTACTGTGCTGCTGTGGACAACCTAGGTAGCAGTGTCACCATTGGGGCTCTTGTCTCGAAGGACAGCGCAGAGGACAAGGACACTGGTCCCCTTATCACACTGGATGATGAGAAGGACGATGTGACCGGCAACAATGGTTTCCTGTTTGGTAAGGTGGCCAGTGGTCCTGATGAGACACTGTTCAGTCAGCTAGCAGCTGCTGAGCGCCTAACACTACCCACCCCGGAGCCCCCTTCCACTGACCTGGGCCTACTGGCCCACATGGCAGGTGGCTCAGAGCTGCCTTCTGCCCCCAACCTCTTGGAAGACACTGAGTTTAAACTGCACGCTGCCCTGAGGGACCTGGGTTCTGTTGGTGAGGCTGAGCCTGTGCCCAAGGTCGTCGAATTCCCTGCAGGGGGCACCACGGGGCTCGAGGGAGACACCCCCGTGGTGAAAACAGCGGGTAGCACGGATGCAACCAGCACCAATTCTGACACAGAGAGGTCTGACGATGGCAAGGACAAAGAGACAAAGAAGATACAGACCACAGCAACAACTCAGGTTTGGAGTTTGCAGTTCAGTATGATGCATTACTGTGTTCAGCTGTCTGTTTCTGAAGGCAGGGCTTTTAGCTTCGCAGCCTATAGTCTTCCTCTTAGTCCGTTTGAAGGTAGGACATCATTTCAGCGTTGACATACTGTGTTTTGTGAAACCGTGTCAGTGTCCTACATACGTTTTGCTTGTAAGCAGCACCAAACTCGAAACTCACTGACAGAACAAAAAAACATGACAACTGCAACTCCACATTGCTAATTTTGAAGACATCTTTTCCAGTTCACTAATGTACAACCTTCAAAAGGCAGAAAAAGTTTTACGGAGAACATGCTTCCCTTTTTTGGGGTCTCTCCTCAATATGTCTGCAGTGGCTCCTGTCCACAGTTACTTGGATCTTCAAACTGATATGCAGTTTATACATCCCTGGTTGTTCTAGTGAATTGAAATGATACAAATTTCTTATTAGCATATACAAAAAAGTATAAGGGTCGATATAGTTGCCATACACTCCATCTTTGACTGTGTGTGGGCAGCGGTCTCCGGATAAGCTGAAAGTCAGGAAAAAGGAAAGCATAATTTAATTGTTTTTTTTTTTTACTATGGCATTGTGTACTGCAGTATATACTGTAGTAATACTTTTGTAATGTAATGTAACATGTAATGTTCATTGCATAAATGATAAAATCAGTACTGTAATTCCAACATACGTACATACAATACATACAGTGAATTAAATGCAAAAAGCATTGAATAAGACATTATCGAAAGCGGACTAGGTTGCATTTTGCTGCCTTCATGAAACTAACCCATGCGAGGTTGAGTGGTTCTTTATTGAGACATGATGTCAAAAATGTTTAAAATATTATTTTAAGCATTAATGAAGTTATTTTCTCCCAATAAGCTAAAAAAACTTATTTATATTTTCCATGTTCTGCTTAAATTTTTGTGTTTTTATGATTTTTCTGTTTTTTTGTGCAATATTGTTGTGATTGTCCATAAAACTGGGGATCGATTTTATTTTTAAACACTGTATTTGTATTGTATTATTTAAGTTTTATGGGCAGACACCTTGTTGTCTTACTGTTTTATTTTTTATGTCAAATTTGAGCGCTATTATAAAGAGAGAGAGCAATTTCAGCAAAAAAAAATTATAAAACAATAAGTGAGCATTTAACAAACAAATACATTGAAATTATTGGGTATTGGTTGATCCATATTTTGCCTTAATTGCTAGTACTTGAGGAAGTGTGTTTTTAAAGGTCCAGGTGGTTTTTGATCCTAAATTTCACTCAAAAAAATTGGGGGTTTTAAGTTTTAACTTTTAAGTTCAGTCTGGGGTTTGGGATTTCCATGTTAGTACATTGGTGAAAGATGGCGATATTAAAATTGTTTTCTCCCTTAAATGTGTTGTGTACTTGGGATCATTATCTCCCAAAAGCCACATTTTTATCTTGGTTGTTCAGTTTATAACATCAGATTTCTTTCAGAAATACATTTTCAGTTCTTTTGTCATTATTCAGTTAAATTCTAGACTATCAACTCCATTTGGTGCCATACAGCTTGAGACAGAGTAAGCTTCTTTTATGCTTCACAGCTGCTCTGATGGTGGTCAGCTTTCAGGGTTTCTCCAATCTTTCTTCCAACTTATCATGGCCATAGCTGCCAGATAAGTTCACCTTGTTTTATGGACCTTGACAAGCTCTACTTAGGGACTTTTTGTCTGCAGGTTTGTACAGTAAAGCTTTTCCTTATGAAACACATTTCTCACCATTTGTATGGTGTCCACTTTTTGTACATTGATGGTTTTATCTCAGAGCTTTGATACCTCACCTCCTGTTCCCATTCTACTTGACTTTTTCACTTTGGCTGGCCTCTTTCAAGCATGTTATAATATTATCTGTAGTTGTCTTTTTTGAACATGCTCATTTCTCAGTGTGATATTCTTAAGATTAACAGTTACTTGCCACTCAGAATTCCTTTCATTGGTTTTCATGTCAATTACTGTCAAGAACTTAGGAAAAGCTTAACAGCTGGTACAATTTAGCTATTTTAGCTCAGGTAATTCTAAATTCATAAATCTGTTTGAATTGTTAAAATGAATGAAACTTTTACAGCACATGCCAAAACATTGATTTCGCCCCAGTATTTTGTGTAAATGTTGGTGATGATTGGTAAAAACAGCAAAGTTTCGGGTAAAAATTTAATATTTATGGAATAATGTCAGTAAAATATAATCATCCCTTGATTTACACACACTCGCATAGATTTTTAACAGAACGTGATTCGATTTAGGCACCAATCTGCTCAAAACACGATCTGGCCAAAAAAGAGAGGAAAAAAAAATCCACGCTGGTCTCGTATGTGTTGGTATCTGTTCACTGCTGTTCTTTGTAGGTGAATACAGTAACATTTAGTGCTATTCTACTTGGGTAAATATGGTAATGACACAAGTTGTAGTTGTTTTTTTTGTGCTAGAAAGCTGTGTGCGCCTGGTTGTAAAGAAAACAGTATTTAATTGGTTTCTATTGTGTCACAGTGATGAATCTTTTTAAAAGCCACATTGTACACAGTTTTGTTTCTCATTCATATAACCTTTTTTGGTGTTTTAGTGAAACTTGGAAAAATTGTTTTCTCTATAAGGAAATGTGAAAATAGCAGGCTCATTTTTACGCGTTTTCATATAACATGGCACTTTTTGAAACCAATTAGGCGGATAAATTAAGGGATGGCTGTACTTAGGTTTATTATGCAAAAATGTTTGAAAAATCAGTTTAAATAATTTTTAATACCATAATTACTTTAGCTGCTTCTGTCCTAGTAGCACTGTACTTTACACACATGCACACACAAAAGAGGTGCACTGCATTGTGGGAACAGGGCGCTCATGTTCTCAATTGTAGTACAGCACACAGCACGTTGCATTCAACACGTTTGTGTTTGCATCCTTTTTTGCACCATTGTGATTTCATTATGTACTTGTAATTTTTTAATTGTTAATTGTTATCCAGCAATGCCCAGGTCAAAAAAATGTAGCTGTGGAAAGGTAAAAAGCAGTAACACATTATATATCTCCAAACTGGTCTGCCATCAAAGTGGCTGTATTTAGTACATAAGTATTGTTAGTGCTGTCGGACAGGCAAGAATGCCATAGAGAGTGTCATATGTGTCGGTTCTAGTCAAGTGGAAGGGCGAAAAAAGCAAAATACTTAGACACTGTAGTATGGAAATTATGAATAAAATTTCCATCATTTAGTGTCTAGCGTTTCTTTCTACGCATTGTAAATATTCGTTGCATAAGATGGTATGTATAATTATTACTGTAATTTTGTAGCACAGTGTATTTATGGGGATACCAAATAAAACATCTGCCCCAGGTGACAAATACCTTAGGTGCACCCCTGCTGAACTGTGATGAAAGAGTTTTTTTTAGTCCTGTTCCTGAAAAGTGGGGTGTTCACTGAGGTAGATTTAATTTCCTCAACTTGCAGACGGTGCACGGGCGGCCAGTAGGCCACGTGGAGCGAGACCTGCGTGTGGACCTGGGCTTCCGGGGCATGCCCATGACAGAGGAGCAGAGGCGCCAATTCAGTCCGGGCCCACGGACTACCATGTTCCGCATTCCTGAGTTCAAGTGGTCGCCCATGCACCAGCGGCTGCTCACCGACCTGCTCTTTGCCCTTGAAACGGATGTCCACGTGTGGCGGAGGTCAGAGGTCTGGGGTTCATCACATGGGTACTGTAGGGCTGCTACTGGGGCTTGAACCAACCATCCATGGTCAGCCGTGCTGTTTATAAGCCACAGAACTCCTTTCCATCTCGTATACACAAGTATTATTGAGGGAAAGTAGTGTAAAATGAGTGTAATTTGTTTTCAGTGCTAAGTTTGCCACTAGCAAAGTTTGTGACTAATCCAATTGCATGTATTGACATTTGCTCCTGCAGCTGGTTTACTCCTTGCTGTGTGTCACTTACATTTAATGTTGCCTGATCGTGATTGAACTTTGAGACGTTTCTCCTTCTCTCCCCCTGTTCTGCAGCCACTCAACCAAATCTGTCATGGACTTTGTGAACAGCAACGAGAACATCATTTTTGTGCATAATACAATTCACCTCATCTCGCAGATGGTGGACAACATCATCATTGCCTGTGGAGGGATACTGCCGCTACTGTCGGCAGCCACCTCACCCTCTGTAAGTAGGCCTGTGTGCTCCTGCATGGCCTGCACCTGCATGACTGCAGCAAGTCCCACTTCAGCATCAGTCAGCAGCTGTTGCTCTGCGCCCATATGCTTGGCTCTACTCAAATATGCTCTAACAGCTGATTTCTGATTGAGCTAAGTGCTACATTGTGATAGCAACATTTAATTTTATTTATTATTTGCTTCTTGACCAGTTCTAGGACTTTATACACATATGCAATGTTCTTGACCTCTTGATTGTAATGTTCTGCTATGTTGTTTATTTTTCTGTTTGTTCTGTTACATTGTGTGTTTATTCTGTTTGTTGCATGTCAAGGGTTCCAAGGTTAGCACCATTGTATTTGTGCAGCAGTTTGTAATTTGCTTTTGTTTGGCATGGCTGAAAACAGATATAGCTGGAAAATAGTTTAAAATTTTTTTTATACCAGGTATAAGTCATATGGATATAGAGTTTTATGATCCAGAACTTTTTTCACCCATAATTTAAAAGTTTGAGCCAAATGGTTTCTACTAATTTTAGACGGCACCCACTACAACCGGCAAACGTGTATGCATTTCATTTTGTAAGCTTTGTTTACTACTTCCGGGTCATAACTTTGTGTAGTGAATACAGGTTAAATGCCTATGAAGGAGCTATTTAACACATTCAACTACACCTGGTGAGTGTCGGCTCAGTTTTTCATTAACAAGAGAAGGCTTGAAGAAAGTGGCATTTTAGTCCCCAAAGAAACAGAGAGGACTGCCCCTGGCTATATTTGTGAAGTTATTTACTCCTCAAATTGCATACATTATTTACAATGTTTACAGGAGTCAAATACACAAGTGTAATTCTGTCTTCAGATGTCCAGTAATCTTGTAATGCTAGTACCATTCCATTTACCATGTGAAATCCTACAAGTCTCATGTAAGTTCACTAGTGCCACTGAAAATATGAAAAGTCTCAAGATCACTTTGTCATTGAATAAAACATCCTTAACCTTCCCACAAAGGCAGTTTTTTAATGAATTTGATACAGATTTTAAAATCAGTTGTAATTTTAATTTTATGGACGTGTTGTTGCTAGTTTTTGACTGCTGTCTATATAAAATAGGCAAATCTTATTTTTAGTTAAGGTAAGACTGATGTTTCTGTTGTGGAAGTTTGATTTAGACATTCAAAATAATTCTGATAAAAGCCATATTAAAAACAAAGTTTACTTAAAATTCGGTAGATAGTAAAAATGAAATGACAATAAGCACTAGTAATGCTACGAATAAAGTGTAGTGTACTCCAGATGTCAACTGAATAGACATTTCAAAGTAAGAGAACAGAACAGCACACATTGTGTGAAGTAGAAGAAAGGCTGCTGCTGGTGTGTGCGGTCTGCTCTTTGTGTGGTGCGTGAGCTGTGCTGCCAGCGTTCTGAGGTCTAAGGCCATCTCCCTCTGCTGACACCAAGGGGAGCCGGGATCGCTCCCGGAAAGTGGCAAAGACTGGCCAGGCAGCCCCTGCCCCTGGGAGTGCGGGGGGTGAGGTGCGTAGACCAACACTGCGCGCTTCCCATTCCTGTATTCACAACACCAGCAATCCTCAGCCCCTTACATACACACACTTTCTGCCTGTCTCTGGCATTAGGTACTGTGTCGAGGTGCTGCACTCACACAGCATGCCTTTTCATCCACCTCTGCAAAAGCGGTGAATTCTTACGGAACGCAAAATGCACGTTTACTGTTTAACGGAGGTGGAGGTTGTCAGTCTGGTCCTACCAATGCATGCTCCAAATGCACGGCACAAGTGGGCGTGAACGAAGAAGAGGCCTTTTCAAAAATAAATGGATATAACTGAACTGATTGAAGTATCACAGCGGTCTCTGCCCCACCCCCAGACAGAACTGGAGAACATCGAAGCCACCCAGGGCATGTCGTCAGAAACGGCCGTCACCTTTCTAAGCCGCCTCATGGCTATGGTGGATGTGCTCGTGTTTGCCAGCTCTCTTAACTTCAGTGAGATCGAGGCAGAGAAGAACATGTCCTCTGGAGGGCTCATGCGGCAGTGCTTAAGACTGGGTGAGTTTGTGTTTGTTGAAGTGTCTGTCTGTGCAGCATAGATTGCCTTTTTTCTGTATCCTTGCTTTATTTGAGCTACCAGTTCATGAGTGCTGAGGCAGCTCTGCAAAATGTGTGGAAACGTCCTTCAGTGTAACTGTGGAAATGGGGTCTGTCTTCCATGACCCATGGAGGAAATCAGAGCCACCAGCCAACTCCCACCCAGGCTATGGTTAAATTAGCAGCTCCCTGTTAAAATGCACCAAGGGTTATGTTTTGTGTTCATTATCACATTTTTCCATTTTTGCAGCTCAGGTAGTTTTTAGAAATGTTTTCCCAATGAACTTTATCCCTACTGCCTCCTGCCTTATGTTGACGTGCACTTTTATCTCATTCGCATTTGACTACTCTAATTTTTAGTCAGTCACCACTCAGTTTAATCCCAGTGGTGGACCTGACAGTCTTGTAAAGGAATCTAGTCTTTGAGTTCTCTGAACAACAAGATGTCACTCTAGCTGGAGGGAAAGAGTGTTATGAAGAGTTTGTGGTGTTGCTTAATAAGAATTGTGGGTATGAGACAGGGTGTCAGTACTGAGCTTTCTTCTCTTCAGTGTGCTGTGTGGCTGTGAGGAACTGCCTCGAGTGCCGCCAGAGACAGAGGGACCGCACTGCCAAGCCCTCCCTGGCCAACAGCAAGACCCAGGAGAACATGCAAGGCATCGGACCAGGCAGCAAGGTAACTTAATGTTGGTCTGGCCTCATCGAGGTTCACTGCTTTGCTCTGATGCAGTACCTCACTCTTGCTCATTCTAACTCCCTTTCCTCTACAGCCTGCTGCACACCATTTACAATCATGCACGATTACCTGATACCTAGGCAATTGTCTAGGGCCACAGATGCAAAATTATACTACTAAAATAAAAAAAATGAAATCTTCAGTAAAAAACCTTATTTAATGAGAAAGAGAGTTTTATTAGAAAAAAGATTTACTTCCTTATATATTATCCAAAACATCATATGACACATTGCTGCCCTATGCCACTGAAATGTTGCAAGTTTATCGGTAACATTTTCTACGAATTGAAGTCAGTCCACCCATTAAATATTATATATCTTTTTCCTTAACAATCTTCAGTCTTGAATTATTTTTATTTATATGTATTTTTACCTGTGTGTTGTAACCCAATCCCTAATCACCTAAAAAAATTACTTATTTATTCATAAAGATTATTTTCCCTTGTTAATGAACTACTTCCCTTGTTTTATATTGAAAATGAAAATTATTTGTGTAGCATATACCTATGTGTACCTTTATGAATTTAGAGGTAGAAGTCTAAGGGTTGCCATATAGGTTCTTGCTTATGGATGCCAAAAAATCCTTGCACTGGATATATAGCATTACAAATTGGACCCCACCCTTACCATGTTTTGTCCTTTTGCCTCTCAAGCCAAGGTGAGGAAAACAGTGTTAGGCATGCATCTGCAATTACTTTTGGAATTACTCACTCAAACAGTTATTGCTACTGTTACTGTGTTCTCTTCCACTATTGATATTAGGTCGGTATTGATCTTGGAGATGTGTATTCATTTTTTATTATTTATAATGGTTCTGGCTGTTTCAGTTTACTCTGTTGCAGGTATGTAAATATGGCCCTGTGGGTTTGAAAGCTGTATTGTTGTACTGTTTCCTGTTTAGACTGCCATAGAGAATGTCTCCAGTAACCTTTCTCCCATCAAGGACCCCGACAGACTCCTGCAAGATGTGGACATCAACCGATTGCGTGCTGTCGTTTTCCGCGATGTGGTGAGTCTGTGCACATCTGATTTTGGGAATTGTTCAGTCACTGGGAAATGAAACACTGCTGTTGTTTACCCACACCCTCTACTCTCCTGCAGGATGACAGCAAGCAGGCCCAGTTCCTGGCGCTGGCTGTTGTTTACTTCATTTCTGTCCTCATGGTGTCCAAGTACCGGGACATCCTGGAGCCACAGCGGGAGACGGCAAGGGCTGTCAGCCAGTCAGCACGGAGCATTCGACAGGAGATCAATTCGCCTACTAGCACAGGTGATCTCATGCCCCACCCACTGCTATTCACATTCTGATTCCATCACTTACCCCCCTGTAGGTCCTCGTCCCCTCCGTGTTTCACAGCAAAATCACATTAGATGGAAATCTCTGCATGGGAACCTCTCCTCTGCTCCTTCACCATGATTTATTCATAAACTGAATAATTGTGATGCATACAATTAATTCTAAAAGCAGCGGTGCTTAATGCATGCATTAACTAAAAAGAAGAATAAAACAAGAAAGATTCTAAAACATCTTGAAAATGCCAATTTTATCTTGAAGGTTAATTTTAGAAAATAAAAATGCTGATTCCCACAGTGCAGGTTTTTCTTTAACAAACACGGACTGTTGACTCTTTACATCAGTGGAAGAAACACTTGCAAAGGAAGGAAAGGAAAGTTCTCAGCTTGCACACAAGAAGGTGAGCAGGGAAAGGCAGCAACAAAATAGACAGGAGAAGCGGTAGGGAACATGGCAGTGAAAGGGAGGATAGGCAGCAACTATAAGTATTTGGGTGTGGTACACATGGAGAGCAGACCAAGACTGGAGATACTCCACTGGGGCATCCTGGAGGAGCTGCAGTATCGAGGAGTCATGCTGCTATTTGCATCCCACCTGTCAGCTGCGATTAGGCAGGCAATCCACCAGCAGAGAATGGGCTTGTGGAGGCCTACACTGCTCTCATAAAGCAGGGCAAAAGGGCACATCATCAGACAGCCTACTCCAGACTCATGTGCACGTGATCAGCCTGGAAGCCAGACATCACCTGTGGCTCAATGAGCCAGGGCAGACCTCCTTACTGCTCTCCCATAAATATTCATGGAGCCAGTGTAGCATTTAGGACATGGCAGAGCTCTGACTGGTAGGGTCATGTCTGGTAAAGCTTCTTGTTCTTGACTTTTCCATTGATCTTGCTTTCTGTTCTGTGACATGCTTTTTAACGTAGCAAATGCCTTATCTTACTAAAGGTTTCTTGATAGCAAGTGACACAGGGTACAGCTATGAACTAAAGTATAGTTTCATGATGAGTGAACAGCAGCAGTACCTCTGCCTGCTTCTTGAACCACTCACCATGTCTTGAACCACTCACCATGTCATTCCTAAATGCTTGAAAACGAGTTTTGACAGGTGTACACCAGGGGTGCTTACAAAAGTCATCATTGTACTCAGAGTACAGCTATTTTCAAAAAAGCTAAATAGCTATAAGCTATAAGTCTAGTCCTCATTCAGCACTGAAGTTCCACCTGTGTATTTGTGTTTGGGAGACGTCAGATAAATCTGTGGCTTGGAGGGGGCTGACTCCTGGCTATGTGTCCTTCTGTGTCACAGAGAATCCTGCCATGTTCTTGGAGACTGTGAAGGAGCAGCCCACTCCCATTGAAGAACTGCCAATGGAAGTCTCACTGCCTCATACTGACTCGGGCATCGGCGAGGAGCACTCTCCCAGTGTACCCAATGGGACAGAAGCAGAGCCTGGTGGTGGGTCTGATGCAGCTGGTGAGCTGCTGTGTGCCCTGCCACCAGAGGCATCCCGTTCCCGCGAGTGCTTATCTGAGCCCATTGTCACTGCCTCCATCTCTTCAGAAGTGCTCAAGCCAGCCCCCTCCATCTCCAGCGTCTCCCAGGGCAACAAGGGCATCAATGTAAAGGAGATCTTGAAGAGCCTGGTGGCTGCTCCTATGGAGGGCCCTGAAGCAGGCCCTGAACCCCTGCCCTACCCAGACCCTGCTGTCAAGAGGGAGACCCAGACCATCCTGCCCATGCAGTTCCACTCCTTTGACAGGTTGGCACTTCCTGTGAATTACATATGCTGCACACAATCAGACTGGCCTCGTGTAAACTTACAGTATCTTCAGTGTCGCAGGTCTTTACACATGTACATAGAGAGCACTCACAGTTCACCTCAATGCAGTATACACAACTAAAATAGTTGCATATATACCTAAACACAATTTATTACATGTATATATGAGCAGTATATATGGAACCAGTGTCAAACAAACCCCATAAGTCCTGCCAAAAAGTCTAAACTGATTAAATAGAAATTCATCTTAATATGACCATTTTCACAGCCTAGATAACCTGATATATTACTCCAAACCGTAAGGATTTAAGTTGAGTATTCTCAAAGTGGATTACTATAGAAGTACGTTCTAAAACATTTGCATCAGAGCCCTACCTAATGTGATGATGAATTTTGAAATATGTAGATATGTGTAGATTTGGAAAATCATTTTATGCAGATTTTTAAAAAACTTAATAATAGTGCGGGCAAATATTTTAACCTTGTATTTATATCCGATAGTGTAAAAGCTCCATTTTGGTTAGAGTTGCATGAACAGTAATATCTGGCATGTTTCATTTACCACCAAAGAGTTTGTTTTCTTTCCAGTGAAGAGACACTTGTGAAGAATTTATTTGAGAGGTTTACATCTTCTTGGACTGGCAGCAGTTGCTGGTTTCAGGGCACAGATCTGGCAGCCAACAGTGTAGGAATTAGTAACAGTGATGCTGTAGTACATGACGCTCTGTCAGAGATGCCAGATTAACACTGGCTTATCACTGAACCTTCTCATACATTTCACAGCCTCCCTACTTTCCATAGTCAATCAGAACTACGACTGCCATGTTTTTCCATTATACGGCTCAGATTATGTTTAATCTATAAATCTACCCTAACTTCTGAATCTGTATATCTACATTGATGTAATGATTGAAAAGCACCAGAATCCATAGTTTTGCTTTAGTTACAAAAATCTATTTTATCTGGGCAGTACCTTGCATGGTGTATAGAGACATGGCCCTGTGATCTGAAAAGAGACTTTCAGTTAAAAGGCAGACAGTGGTTGGAGACACACATACCCCCAGCCCCATGGATGTAATGTAGGCAGCCAACAGAGGACGGGATTGAACTCATTGATGAGGGGTGTGTGTGTGTGTGTGTGTGTGTGTGAGCGCGTGCGTGTGTAGGGGGGGGGGGGGTGGATTAAGGTCTCCAGGGCGTTGATGACAGATTAAACAGACGCGGCCGCATGCACCCTGGCCTGTCATCCTCAGCGCTCAGAGCCTTAATGGGAGCTGGCAGCCTCGAATGGGCAGTGGTGGCCCACAGTATTATTTTTGAAATGCTTTCACACAAACTGCCTGGCTCCTCAGGAGCACATGGCTCCGCCTGGTGCGTCAGCACTGTGTGTTGCTGGGAGGCGGTAGACTGTGCCTTGATTGTTTGCCACCTGCCAGGGACGGGGCCGCCATCGTGGGCGGGGCTCTTCCATCTCCTGTCAGGACACTGATTGGCAGCAACAGCATCAAAAAATCACCTTCAAAGGGCCTGAACTCCAGAGTTCCCCTCCCCCGCTCCTTATTATTGTTCTGCAGACTGAAATTTGTCTGATTTACAGGTTTGCTGTGGTCTGTTACTAGAGAATGTGCTGTCCTCTCTTATTCTTCAAAGTGAAAAATAGTTTTCAGTAGTTTCCTGCCACAAAAATTCTTGTTCCTGTACTTTCTTTTGAACTTTCTCTTTGAGTATTGTATGTAAGATCTGTATTTAATAATTTCTCTATCTGCCCTTCCCAGGTGTATCTTAAGATGTATCATAATGTCAGAATTTATACAGGTGGTCAAATCACAGAAAAACAAATTCCCTTTAGCATATTTAGGTACAGCTACGTATCTTCTGTTTCAGCTGTCTACACTAATGAAAATGATAGTCTTCTCATTTAATTTAATCTTTTTCTGTGTTCATAATGAATAATTCATCTTCTTTTAATGAATCAAATAAAAGCTGTAGTGCCAGTATTTAAATGTCTGTTTGCAAGTAATTGCAGATTTTATATATTGAAAGAATTAACCTGGCTGCCACTTAACAGACTTGTGACCAAACTGCGTAGGATTTTCTGTTTTTTTTAGTTTTGATTATAACAATTGTTAATAGAAAGAAAGATTTTGGGCAGCTTGTTAGCAGCTGCGTGTCAGTTGACAGCACTGAGATTTCAAAACCACAGAGCCCATTAATATTTATCTCAAAATTAATCCTTGCTTTGTTCAAGGCAACTCAATTAAGACAATCCTATTAATAAAATATGGGTTGAATAATCTATGTCTTTCATGAATGCTGGGCAAATTAATAATTCATTGAAAATGTTCCTGTGTTTTCAACAGCCTGTAAATCACGCAGTCGGCGCGGCTCACGTTTCAGTGATAACATCAGTGACATACCTTGCTGTTATTTCAGCCTAACAAAATGTGGGAAGTATGGTTTTTCCTGTCTGAAATGCTTTTTGCCAGAACTGTAAAAGATCAGCTGTGTTAATCAGCATGATTTTTGCATTGGTTTAATCTGAACTTCTCACATCTAGTTCAGTCATTCTGTTGACTTTCGTGCTTTTATACATTTGAAGCAGACATTTGAAGGCACTAGAACACTGGACCCAGCATTCTCTACTCATTCTTTTTATATGCTGCCAAACATCTGCTCATTCAGCAGGGAGCAAAGTGGAGACGGACTAAGGTGACTGAGTACTGACTTGTAACCTGAAGGTTGCCATTTTAAATCCCAGGAGGGGCCATGCTCTAGTACCTTTGATCTGCTTTTTAACCCGAATTACTGCAGTGAAGAACTATCGGGCTGCATGACGCACACACCTTAAATGTGGCACTTTTTTTTTTTTTTTAATTTTATGCAAAGCCTGAGAATTATGATTGGCACAGAGATGTAGGTGTACTTTTGAACTGATTTGTTCAATGGTGGTATTATGGCACCACACACACTTTGTGAAAAGTTGTCTAACAGATTGATTTTTGCAGGTTCTTTTACAAGTTCTTGGAAAAGACAAATCCTCACATTTAGGCTTTTTGTTTTTAGTTAAATTTTAGATTTTATGTCTCTTCAGTGAACTGGCAAACCCATGAACTGAAAATACTATTAATTGTTGCCATTCATTTTTTTAGCCTGTAAAAGCACATTTTTTCATACCTATGTTTCATTTGCAAAATGAATACCATTTTGCATGATTTTGTCCATTACAGCCAATCTTATGACCCTCCCGGCTCCCCTTTAATTTGCTTTCTCTTGGTTGCGGTGCCAATCACGACCACGTGATGTGTGCTTTATAAATAACCAGGACATCCGATCATCTGTTTTACTCTTTGCTAATGAGTTAATGTGTAAATAGGCTACGCACAGAGCTGCTGTCGCCTTCAATATCTGAAGCCTACATGCCGCCATCAATTTGGTGTTTATATGCTTCCTGAGCAGCTCAGTGATTAAATGCACAGTCTGAAAGCGTCTAGTTGTCTCCACGATCTTTTCTGTCCTTTGCTGTACATCTGGTTAAACTGAGGTGTAGATTCTACTCCTTGGCCCTGTGTCTGTACAGTCAGCGCGGTGTCCCAGGTGTTACAATCAGAACAAGATGGAAAGCAGGAGGCAAGCAATCGTGGAATCCCGCAGTCCTGTGACCCCACGTTAACATTGCTTTGATCAGAAAGGTGTACCTGCCATGTTGCACAGTCTGAGCATGCTCAGTCCCCCATGCTCTGTGTTGCTGTGCCAATGGAGTCAAAGTGAACCTGAGTTTTGTGTACCACCACCGCAGCTCACTCTGGCTTATGTGACAAGTGGTTAATTGTTTGCATTAGCAACCCATTGTGCCTGATGTGTTTGCCGTTGTCTATAACTGAATATTGTACCATGCAATAGAAAAAGAACTGAAATCAATATGAGGTTTTTTTGTTGTGATGTTGCTTTCAGTTCAATTATAATTACTTAAAAAAAAGTCAAGAAAACTGTGCTCTGCTGGCTGACTGTGTGTGTTGTCTGACTTACTGTCACTGAAAGACTTCCTGTTTTAAGCAGTTTATTTTTGCTAGATCTGACTTTTCATTCTGTATTAAGCTGCAGATTAATACTGTGTGTGTGTGTGTGTGTGTGTGTGTGTGTGTGTGTGTGTGCGTGCGTGCGCGCTGCGGTTCATGCTCTATAATGGTACAAGTGTGTGCTGACTGTCCCACCCCCATTATGCCGCTCCTCCATCCGATGTTCTCGACATGCTGTGTCCACAGGAGCGTGGTGGTCCCAGTGAAGAAGCCGCCCCCAGGCAGCCTGTCGGTGAACACAGTAGGGAGCTCCAACACGGCAGCAGGACTGTGTTCTGGAAGCACACCCAACATCATTGCTGCCTCTTCAGCCACACCCAAGAGCATGATCAACACAACGGGTGAGCTTGGCTGCCAGAGGTCAATGATAGAGACCTGGAGGCACTATCTCAGGCTCATCTTTTTAAGTGTTTTTGTTCCTTTTTTGATGACTCATTAAAAGGAGTTAAAGGTAATGTTGAAGAATTTAAATAATGCATTTCAGTGAAAATTGTTCAAGGTTTTTCCCTGGAGGGCTTCATTTAAATAGGCCCCGTTAAATTGAACGGTTTATGGTAATTATTTCTTCTCTGATGCAGTTTTTAGAATTCTATATTAATTTTAGCAGTTTTAATAAAATTGAAAGAGGATTAGAATCCTAACAAAAGCGCCGGTTCTGATGGCCCTGGTCGTGGCATGACTGTGTCTCACCGCCAGATGGCAGTCTGTCCTCTCATCTATGTGCCACAGAAGGAGCAGCGCTTTTCTTTATCGTCACACACGAAGTCATGCAATCTTCAAGGTGTGTGTAGAGTTGACCATTTTGTCCTTATCAACAACACATGTTGAAAAAAAGTAGTAAGTGCAGTTTTAAATAAAATCTTTTAAACTGGAATTTAGGTTATGCTTTAGCTAACGAGTTCACCGGCTACTCCCATACACATTCACAGTATGCACAGAATAATACACACGCAAACCTCGTACGATAGGGGTTCCTTACAATAAAAACCACTGCAATGGCTAATGCCTTTTATACACCGTCCTGTATTCAGTTCAGAGACATGTTTGTCCAGTTACAGTCATTTTTCTTGCACAGCAGTTATTTTGTTCACTGTCGACTATGCGTTTCATTCTGCAAACCTTATGGGCGCTGTGTATTTTCTGTTCGAAAACCAAGTCTGTCCTTCCTGTCATACTGACACTTTCAAGTACTTACATGCCTTGACTGAGGTAAGTCTAATATCACATCTGATACTAGTATTGTTAATTTATGATTTAGCCAATGCTTTTGTTGTAAACAACCTAAAATATTAATCTACTAGCAGTGATTTGCACATTTGTACAGCTGGGTAATTTTAACCGTTTCACGGCCGGTAAGAGTGATTAGTGGTACTACAACAGGAGTGGGGATCAAACATTTTGCAGTAACTCTACACCCTGACCTCCTCTATGGACCACATGTATGCCAAGTGCAAGACATAGACAGTGGTTGCTTGAACTGTATTTATTTACATCAGAAACACACGTGACCCAAATGATCAAATTTTTTCCTTCCAGGGTCTACCCTGCCTTGAACCTTATGTTTCTTGGAAATACTCCAGACCTTTGCATCCCTACAGTGGACAAGCAGTTATTGATAATGAATGAATAAATATATGCCATTGGGACAAAGCAAAAAAAAAATTATAATAAAATGTTTGTTTTACTATTGGCATGCATCAAATTTTTTTTTGATAAATTTTTGATCATGGGGCCAATTTTTTCCAGAAGAAATTATGGGAATTTCGCCTCCTAACAATAGAAATGTGCCTGATGGGGTGATGTCATGGAATCAGTTAACCACTGTATGCAAAGGATGGCTGTATAGCATTGAGAACCAGCAGACAGGCAGGAGGAAACACATTATAGCTCAGCAGACTGAATCATTGGCCCCATTTTTAACATGGGGGTGGCATAAATTGTTTGAGACAGAACACATGACTGGTTGGCTGCAGGCTGAAATCCTCCACTTTTTAAAGAAAAGCACATAACTGAACTGCCTCTGTTGCGTGCAGATGTGCAGACAATTGTCCTGTTAAGATCCTGCTTGTTGTCTTATGGTTGTACCACATCTCTTACATCTTCTTTGGGCTCAGTGGACTCTTATACGCTAAGTGGTGCTTTAGAAATAAAATAGAGTTTCCACTGAGTGTGAGAACACCTGCCCTCCACACACACCTCACTGTTAACAATGTTCATTTGCATTATGTTGTCCTGCTTTTCTTGGTTTTGTGAGATCTGCTAATTCTGCAGCAACCATTATCCCCTATGTAAAGTTGCAATGTTAAGCACTACTTCCCAAGTTCCAAAAATATTTTTTAAAAAGTAGTGGTGCTACAATATTCAGTTTAGCGAAACAAAAACACAACTGTAATAATGGATATTTGTAGCATCTAAATAAAATCAGTTTGTACATTTTTTTTGTTTTTAATTTTAATGCTAAAAAACGTAAAAGTCATCGGAGCAAAGCTCCTTTGTTTTGGTGCTTGGTTAAGGATTTGTTCATTCCAAGATGTACCTGCTGAAGATCTGTATTCAGTCTCATATGACAACTTTAGGTAAATGTTTATAATGTGATTTCCCTACATACAAAAGCTATGGATTTATTTTCAGTGCTGTGTTGCGGTTTGGATTTTTTCAGTATGAACGTGTCAGTGTGTATTGCATTACGCAGCCACCATGACACTTCACCCCTGAGCCTCTCATTTGCAGGTGCCGCAGACTCGACAACCTCCTCCGCCTCCTCCACCTCTAGTTTTGTCAATGGTGCCACCAGTAAGAACTTACCAGCAGTGCAAACAGTGGCACCCATGCCGGAGGACACAGTGGAGAACATGAGGTGGGTCTCAGTCTAGGTCGGTGATACGGCAGGTTCACTATCCTGGCGTGTGTCAGGTGTGATGCTAATACTCACCACTAGGAGGATATACGCACAACACCACATCCCAACACAACTGCCTTCTAAAGTACCAGTTTACAAATGGAGTATGAAACAAAGTGCTTAATGTTTCAGTGTTAATGCTTGAAATGATGATTCTGTGTACCCTGTTGTACTCTTTGCAATAACATTGAACAAGCACCGCTCGTCCTGCAGGCAGTTTCTTGCAGAGCTGAGATTTGCTGTGGGTTTCTTTTTCAGTGCACTACAGCCTGTCTGACTCTTGAAGGACAGAGTAGCTTTTAACTGTTAGTGCTGAAATGGGAATGATAATCGTGAAGAATCACAGTGTGTCCAGTAGTGTGACCCTGTGGGTGGGGCCCCAGTAACCTTGAGCCTCCCAACCTTGCATCCTCTAATGGGCTGTGACAGAACCCCCTCCATCCTTGTCCTGGATGCTGACAGCCCCACGCACTTCTCTGGGCTGCATTCAGAGAGCCATCCCTTTCTGGAGGCGTCACAGATTGGTTGCCATGGTAGCTGTAAGCAGTCCCACTTACCGTGCCTGTGGACTCAATGATGAAACTGTCTCGTTTTGGCACGGAGCTGTAAAGGAGCTGCGGGGCTTGCGTGCGGCTGTCGTTTGCTGCCTCCCCCGCTCCGATGTCCAAATCCCATTGCAAACAAAGGTAAAAATACACAACATCATCTGGGACTGTTTCAACCGCCAGATGTTTGATCCAGCCATGATTAGGAGTCCACCTGCCATAAGTTTTACATTGGAACCGTTCTATATGGAATGCTTATTGCAGTTCTTTTTGCCAAGTGTACTTGTGTTAACTCGGGCCATGTGGACACCACCAGAACTTGAAACCTTTTCCCAAGTCGGGGGCCAAGGCTTGGACTCCTTTCATCCCCATGAGCATATATGTTGCTCGTTCTGGACCTCCTGCCCACACAGTCCTCTCTGTGGCCATGTTTTAGCTTAAGTTCATGGTGAATCCCACAGTCATTCTCTGAAGGGGCATTACCTGTCAACAGTGTTCACCTAATAATCAAAACATTCCTCCCAAGATGTGAAAAAACTCCCTCTTATCTTTAAAATGCAGTCAAGCCTTCCATCTTCTATATGTTCTCTCTGTTTCTTTACCCAAAGCTGTGGCCAAACACAGAACAGTGCTCTTCTATGAGATGGAGACCTGTTGGCTCTCAGTACATCCAATACACCCCTGTGTTTGTCACATAGTGTGGATACCACCTCAACAATACAGTGTATCAGTTCCAGACTTTTTGTTATACACCCATACATTTAAAAAACGAAGTCGTTCCAAAGCACATTATAGCGCTATCCGGAAACCTTCCATCACATCTAAAGAGGACATCACTCATGGTGGATTCAAAGGATTTCAGCAGTGCTGCCCTAACAGATCGATGGCTCACAAGACAATATGCTTTCCTCCTCCGCACACTTTGACGGCGGGGCTGAGAGGTTTCTAGGGAGCAGGGCTGTAAAATCCTGGGGTCCGATTGGCTTCTGTCTCGTCTCTTGCACTCAATGAGTGTTCTCCTTCCTTCCTTCTTTACTCCACCCTCCCTCGCTGTCCCTCTTTCTCACTCTTTATAGGCACAGTACTCAATTTGGATTCTTAAAAAAAACCTTTTTGATTATTTAGCTTTTTGTGTTTTTTTGAGTCCCTTTGAAGCATTTACTTCAGAGGGCTTTCCAACAATCATCCAGTAAAGATGCACTGTATACAATAAAGTTTTGATTGACTCATTTTTCTGTCTGCCCCACTTGTCTTTCCTGTTTTGTGGTGCAGCATCACCACCAAACTGGAGCGTGCCCTGGAGAAGGTGGCCCCCCTACTGCGGGAGATTTTTGTGGACTTCGCACCCTTTCTGTCTCGGACCCTGCTGGGCAGCCATGGCCAGGAGCTGCTCATAGAAGGTACAGGTGCTGTATGCTGCTTCCTTTCTTTCTCTGGTCAATGTGGAGTCCTCGTCACTACTGTCTGTCCCAGTGGACTGTTGTCTGTCATCTCTAGCTTCCTGGAGCAAACCACAAACACACTTATCCCAGATCACCATCAGCTCTGTCGGTGAAGCAACATCGTATGGCTCTCATTCTAATTAAATTTGATTTCTCATTTTCTCCCATCTTCCTGGTCTCTGTTCTTTGTTTTTTAGTCATTTATTACGCTAGTTTATTATTACTAGTGTTCCTGTACACAATCAACATTTAAGACTGAAGAAGATTAAAAAAAATCAGCTAAAACTCCTAGGACAGTCTCTGTATTGATTATAGTCCAACAATTAAAGCGGCCTCAGATTTATTATAACATCACACTTTAGTCGCATTGCAGGTTTCATCATGGGTGCCCTTATTTCCACCATTTTGCCTCTGTATCTAGACAATGCACTTTGTACTTTAGCTGGATCGGTATACTTGTTCACATGAGATCAATGGCCACAGATAAGCTGAGCACAAAGTGGCCAGGGGTTTTTCAAAACTTTTCATAAAACCAGTCACCCCTGTAGTCCAGGTGCTTTCAAGAGTCTGCTGCTGGGTTGGACCCTCTCACACACCAGCACCACCACTTTGTTCCTGACCTTCAAAAAACCCACTATTTTCTGCCTGTGTTGCCATCTTCATTTACATTTCCATCAGTCGAACCCCACAGTTACAGAATGCTTTCTGAGGAAAGGGCACCGCTAGTGGTTCTATGAAATTGCGTATTTGATGTAGTGGAATGAAGTACAGTAGTGTAGAAACTGTGTGTCATAGACAGAGAAGCCTGCTAGTAGAACCAGTATGGGTTTATCCCTTAACTGCAGTGGTGCTGTCTCTATCACAGAGGCTACCTACACCCTGAGCTACTATTAGCTTCCACACATTAGTCTCCTATTTATGCATCCTTTTGTATTACAGCTGTCATCTTGAATTGCTGATTTCTTACTTTTAGCTTGAAGCTTTGAAGCTTTAAGTAATTAATAACGATTTAAGGAATTTGCAAAGTCCTTTCTCAAACTGGAAGAAGCCTTCACTTCTCCGTGGACAAGACCCAGACCCTCAGTTGTACCCAGACACCAAGTGGTCAAACCCCCTTTGTATTTTCACAGACTCATTTCAAGCTGTGGTAACTTTTCTTTGAAATAAAGAAATAGAGTGTTAAAGCATGGATTTGCTGATTTTAGTCAAAAACAGCACTTAGAGAAAAGATCACGGATTAATTTCTGCCACCAGTCTTTCTGCAGTGTTATACTTGTTTCACTAATTTTTGCTGTGTCTGGGATTTCATTAAAACTAATGCCACGCCAGTAAGATGTTTATAGACACACAGAGGAACACTGACAAGCATGGATATACAGTCACATGATCAGCAGTTCATAAGTTTGTTTAATTTTTTGTGGGGTTTGACATGGTCAGTCAGTGTTTGTCAGTGTTGGTTGAAATGTGAGGAGTGGGCCTGGGTTCCTGAGACCCTGTGACATGCGGCCTGTTACTATACTGCGGCCTCCTCAATAGAATTCACAATAAAGCATGAGTGCAAGAAATATTTTGATGGACAATATGACTTTACAAAACTGATGTACTTAAAAATAAGATATACTAACAAATTTTAAGAGCCGTATGTTTTCTTATTTTCTAATCATCTAATTGCTGTGGACGTCTTATTACAGTTTGTGAAAATAAGACTGAAAAGCCACACTTATATGTAAAATAATGCAATAGTACTGCATACTTTGTTTGAGAGAAATGAAAAAAAGAATAATCAATAAAATAGTGTTCATTGTGAAAAGCATGTCTATAATTATTTCCCAAAATTCCAATGATACAATAGAACATAAACAGTAAAATATCCATGCTTATAGTACAGTATATTGATACTTTAAATATAACAATAGGTGAAAGACATAATTAAAATGTATAGTTAAGATAAATAAAAATATTAAATGTAGAACTGTAGCATATTTGGTTTTCATAATCATAATTGTTGACTGCCATTGCCAGTGTACAGTCCTGTTAAGGGTCTGTCATGTAGTTTTGTGTTTGTTTGTATGAGAAGGACTGCTCCATGTGCCTTGGGCTTGAGAAACAAGCTTGGCAACCAAGTTTCTCAATAGTGAGTCAAAGGTTTTTTATTGATTTTGTGTGCTGTGCTTTTTTTAAATGTTCAAGAAGCAATAAAATTGAGACCGAAAAACAAGCAAAACACTTATGCGGATACTCATTAGACAAAGTGGGTGTGGGGTCACAGCTTACATCTTGAATCGCCTTGTACTGTTTTTCATTCAGGGTGACAGACGAAGAGTGTCACGGTGGGAATGGTGTTGGGGCTCAGACAGAAAGTGTCCAAAGTACATGTAGGGTTAGCCCCGGGGGTCATCGTTTCCACCGCGTTTCTCTTCTGTCGTGCCCCTTGAAGGTACGCAGGGTCACAGCTGAAACACAGAGCTTGGCTGCAAAGATGTTCCATTCACCAGCAATTATCCACTATCCATCCTCTTTTGCCTTACTAGAGGTCATGCTCCCTGTAACCCCCTCCATGCTCCCCCGATTCTCCTTCCCCTCAGACATGTGGCCACAGTGGCAGTTGAAGCCATAGCCTTGCACTTGAAGTTGAGGTCTCCATCACACTGAACACAGCCCCTCGTTGTAGGGGAGCGTGACCAGCCAGAGGCCCAGCAGCCCCATAATGCTGCATTCCACAGCAACCCCCACCCCCGTCCAACTGCAGCATTTTAAATGGAGGGCATTTATCTGGTCCGTCCGCATGGGATCGGGGTCGCCCTGCTTCCCTGTCTCCCTGCCCTGGAGTCGCAGATGTCAGGGCCAGTTGACTTATGGGATGCCCTCATAGGTGGAATGGGAGGAAGTGGACCATTTGACAAGGGCAGGGTCAAGACCTCCTACATACATGCATTGGGAACCCCGTCACACATGAATAAACGGAGTTGTTTTCACACTTAACGACTCACTCACACATTCTCATGGACACATAAGTAAAGTTAGTGGTGACATATCTTTTGCTTCGTACCACTTGAAAAAGTGGAACAGGGTGTTTTAATACCCTAATCCTCAATTCGACATAATCATAAATACGTCCACATATACTGTACAGTGCAGACAAAAGTGCACAACTGCCAATCAGTACTGACAGTACTGCACCTGCTAAATGTATTTGTTTATTGTGAAACTGAGAAAGCAGGAACTTGGCTCAGCTTATTCTTGACATACACAAAGTCAAACAGCTCTGTGAGGCTCTGCATCTTTCTGTCCTGTTTGTTATGTCAACTCAGTGTTGTGTTTTTCACGATAACTTGTTGCTTAGGATGTGCTCTTAAACAAAGTGAAATGCAGTCCTGGGTTCTGTATTAGTTCATGCTATGTAAGGGTGCTACAGGACTAACAAGCAGTTGAGCTTGAACCAGGAACTTTCTGGTTATAAATTCGTGGAATAGCCCTTTTCATGTCTGTCATATCTTGTGCTGCTCCACGTCTCGTTTTCGCATTCTCTCATCCGTGGTATGGCACTGACAGCCCCCCACCACCACAGGCCCAAGTTTCTGTGAACATGCCTTCTACTCCTCATGCTTAGTGAGCTGCTGTGTTGTTATTGTCTCTCGTCTGAACAATCTGCCTTTTTACAAGCTTTTAACACTGACTTTACGTTTCACTAATCCATTCTTGGCAACACTAGTCTTTGTGTGTGTGTGTGTGAGAGAGATATATATACATACATATGATGTGATGCCTGAATGGTTTGCCTGTGTTTCTGTAAGTTTGTATGTGAGTTTTAGTTCCTGTCCTTCAGCGTGGCTGTGTGACCTGCTGGCAATTTCTGTCCGGATGTGATAATTGTGCACCTGTACCCCGGGATTCAAGTTCCCAGTGTCCAAATTCCAGATATAACAACATATATTTTAGTATCTGAATCTGTATCCGAGTCCAGATCCAGTCCCAGGATAACAAGTTCTATCCCTGTAAAACCGACGCTTGTAAGACAAATGTTCTAAATTGGTGCAAATACAAGTGTAGAACTACGTAGCAGACCTGCACCCAACATCTCTTTTCTCAGTTTCTGCCTCGTGGCCTGTGTTAAAGTGTAGTTTGCACTTGCATGATTTAGTTCAGTTGTATTCAGTCAGTAAATACCTCAATAATAGTTCCTTACAGCTAGAACCTATTAGAGTAGGTAAAATTTTATTGTTTTTTTATTTCTTCTTTTTTAATTTAAAATTGAATATTAAATGTCCATTGTTATTACTGCCAATAAGAAAAAAAATGTAAGGTATGATATTAAATAAAAACAAACACGCAGATGCATATTAATTACTTCATAAACTGTTTGGTAATTAGATATTTGATGTTTAAAGTGTTCTTTATCACACAGATATGGGTATTTTAGAGTGTTATGGATATTTTGGGGAAATGAACTGGAGTTTTTTGAATAAACCTGGAAAGAAAAATAATAATCTTCATAAGAAATAATGGAAATTCCTTTCGAATATTCCAGTTTGTGGTATTTGAGCAATTTCTTTGAACCTATTACACTTGGATACCAGGGTGCAGGTGAACTCCTGAAAGTCATTTGGTGTAGGTAATGCAATACAAAGTGTAATGTCATTGGTTGTAAGTGTGTGACACAGCAGGTGTTTTTCAGTACATCTGCGACATTGCACTAGCAGAGGTCTGGTGACGCATGCAGTGAAACATGCTGTGTGTGAGACTGGGTGACCCTGTCTGCCTCTGTTGACAGTGTGAGTGTGTTTTTGGGTACATTTAGTCACTACTCTCTGTTCTCCTACAGGTCTGGTGTGCATGAAGTCAAGCACCTCTGTAGTGGAGCTGGTCATGCTGCTGTGCTCCCAGGTGAGGTTTCACTCAGCTCCCATGTTCCCTGTTGATGGCCCTGCACTGGCAGCTCCCTATCCTTCCTTCCTTTCCAGGGGGCCACTAGTCTCAGTTACTGACCCATAACTCTGCAGTGGTGGGATGGTAGGATTTGCAATTTACTGTTCTGTCCACTGACAATGAAAAGCAAGCATTACGAGCTGTAAGTAAGCCCAGTTAGACCTTTCTGTAAAACCAGCGGTCGCCTGCTATAGCTGAATTGTGCTGATTTATTGGTTGTGGAAATTTTACAACCTGGATACTTATTTGCTCTTTAAAGAACTTTGTGGGAGGCAATGAAACCCCACCCTTTTCCTGCCCCAGCCAATTCCAGCAGATACTGACTGGAGAAGATTCATTTAATATGTGAAATGACAGGTGAATAGTTAGATTTAATGTGTTTATACCATCAAAAACCTACACCACTGGTATCATGCAGTAGTCAATCACTGGGTGCAGGAAGTGATATATTACATAAATATCATAGCTGGAACTTTTGATTATATTGGGGCCCCATACAACAAAAATCTGCTACAAAAGCTTGAAGGAAAAAAATTTGTTTTGAATGCGCATGTTTTTTCCCCCAAAACAACTGGAAGTTGCTATAAGAATGCCAGTTGCCTTTGTTCTCCACTTATTCAGTGGCAGTTTTTTTTTTTATGATGAACAGTTCAGCCCCAGTGCAATAAAGTTGTTCTGTAGCTTTCAGGCTATCTTGGATAAAGGTACAAAATATGAGGAAAATAAGCATAAAGAGGGTCGATGATAAAAATGCTTTATAAAGAAAGCCAGTTTATATTAAATTATTTTATCCGGAGTTTTTAAAGAAAGCAAGTCACTCCATTGTCATTGCATCTGTTTCCGAGCTTTTAGGCTACGCAACTGGTGTAAGAACAGTTAAGAGATTTTCTTTCAGTGCTTCTATGCGTTTCCTCTTCTCAGTGTGCTTGCAGTATTGTTACATTTGCAAACACTAGACTCACCTTGCATAGCTACTGTAGCTGTGTCTCTGAGTTCAAAATCTTATTATTGAGTAAGACATGAGACATGAGTAAGAGACAGTTTGATACCCAGATAAAATATACGCTGTGCTACAACAACTACTGCAGAAAGTGTTTTAATAGCAATTTTTTTGCGAAAGAGGAAAATGTAACGTCAGTGACAATGCATTTCTTTGAAGTAACCACTCAGTTTAAAACACAAGTTACCCACAAAAGGGTTAAAACAGCTTTCTTAGAAACAGTGAAATACAATAAAAATAGAATGAACGTACTATAGGAGACATTAAAAAAAGATGCTACTTTTCTATGCTGTTAGTATGAGGTTTTTCCAACAGAATGTAATTATTTCTTCAACTTTTGTTCAAATCGTGTTTAAGATATAAAAATCCTTGAGCCATGTAATCAATACAAATGGTTATTGATAATGAATGAATGAAAATGCAATGGAAAAATCAAGATAAAAATCTTTTTTACAGGTATTATAAAATATGTTAGTGTTATCATTGTCATGCATAAAGTTATCTTTTTATTTTAGCATTTTAATTTTGAGTTTTTTCCATCTAAAACTTTTTTTAAGAAATTTTCCTAATGGGGTGATTTTGTAGAACAGATTGTATGTATTATATATGCATTATTTTTTGTCAAACATCTTATAAAGATTACAACTTCGATCAAAAAGTTATTTTTGATATATTCAACATGCATAATGAAACTATGTTTATATAAAATAAAATTACCATTCATTTTGCTACTGGTGAATTGACTGTGCAGCATGTATCATAATTTTTCCCCCTAAACACAGAGCCCTGCTAACTGTCAGTCAAGTGATGCTTCTGTTCATGACAGCAGAAAAAAAATAAGCCACCAAAATTTCTCTTGATTAGGTCACCTGCAAACCTGTAGTTTTACCTCATACTTGTGAATTAGAATTAGAAAGTAATTGCAGTTAAATAATAAAGAGTCCTTCAGACTTTGACTAATTATAAACATAAGGCAGAATCTTAATCTTCAGAGACTTAAAGCAGATTATCAACTGAGGGCTCATCCAGGGACAGCACGGTCAGTTTTATCTAAATACATCATAATCATTTAGGGGTTAAATAAAATAACTTCACTGTGTTCTGGTGAATTGATAAAAATGGGAAAAATATTGTTAATTCCAATGACAGGGAAGCTTTTTAAGTGAATCAAAGGATGACACTAATGTGAAATTTGACAAGCTCTTTGTAATACTGTAGTTCTGTCCTCCTCATGCAAGTGTCCCTTTCTGGAAAGGTGCTCAAGAGACAGATGTCTATAGGACTGACTTCAAAATCACTGGCTAAGCCCACATTTCTAGAAGGTCAAAGCTGCAGTTAGAAAGAATTTGTAAGAGATCTGTTACATACCTGCTTGGGGCCCATTAGTTTTGGGCTAGGGGACCATGAGGAAGTCATTAGGAGCTGCCATCGAGCATCCAACTGATGGAGATGGTTCAAGCGAAGGAGAAGCCCAGGGTGAACAATCACCTCCAGCCCTTGCTGGCAGGCTGCCAGTTGACATACACGCACCCACTCTTTTAAAATGCACTGAAACTTTATGGGTTGTTCCTCCGGATGGTGCTAAGATTGTAGAGCTGCAGGCAGCCTTTGAAGTTGCCAGCGCATCACTGTTGCTGCTCTCTTTATAGGAAGCATGGTGTCTCTGGGAGGCTCCCTGCTTTCAGAGCCTGTATTTACTGTGGACTGAAGCCTTAGCACATCATTCACGGCCATTGCCCATCCCATTGTCCCTGGGATAGCGTTACTGCAGCTGCAGGGATTCCTGCCATTAACAGCCCTAAAGAGGAAACTCAGTCTGGCTTATCGATCCTCAGAAAGGGTCATGTAACCTGAGATCCAGCACTGTGTCCTCTGCAGTGATCTGGCTAGGAGGCTGAGTGATGCTGGTCCTCACTGGCTAAATAAATTAGCTACAGGGCTGGGAGCCTGTGCCTAGGTTAAAATAAGCATAAACAGCTGTTTTAAAAATTGGTTGTTGTTATTATTATTACACTTTTGTGTTAAATAAAATTTAGTTAAAATTACATTTATTTATACAACTAGATATTTGATTGGAGCCTCTTACTTTAACTGTTTCGTTGAGGTTGAAATAGCATCATCTGGGTGCTGGCTGCCTGGCTTACTTTGCCGCATCAGACCAGCGGGGAAGCTGTTGACATAAAATAAGAGGTGAAGGCAATAGCAGGAGGACACTGCTGTCAACAGGCCGTCAGAAAGGCCACAGGACCGGATTAGGCTAACTGGAGGGTTCCTGGTGGCTACTTTTGGTCTTATAGCGTGTGTACAAGTGTCCCTTTCCTATGTAGATTAAGTCTACACTGCTACCAGTTCTAAGTCAGTTTACTGTTTTTCCCCAGATACTGGATAACTCCTGATATAAGTTACTTACTTATGCAGATTTTCCATTGCCCTGCTTTTCCTCTTTTCTATTTAGCTGACAGTCTTATCCTTGCAATGTGACAAAGAGCAGACATTGAACAGCAGATATGCTCTAAAGAGAGAAACAGCCTGCAGCATCTGCTTTGCCATGTTCTTGTGTTAATGTTGATGCCCAGACAATAGGGAGCATGTGGACGGGGTACATGTCCTGATAGGTTTTTGGAGCTGTCGCCAAAATAAAAAAGCCAACGAAAGCTGCCTGTCAGGTTTTCTTGTGTCTTAATGGTGCTGACTGTGTGTTGCCATTTATACTGTGACGTTAAATGGAAAGGTCTTGTGGGCCTGGTTCTGACAAGAGCCCGAGCGCAGCAGCGGTTATGGAGCGGATCCACCAGGGAGATTTTTTTTAGTGCTCGACATCCAGATGGGGGCCAGAGACTCTGGCAGATGAAAGAAAATCCTGTCCTTTCTGACAGCACAGGTCAGGATGTCGTAAACACTTGGAAAATCAGAAGTAATAGAAGGAGAGCTGAAGGGTAGTTGTGCCACAGAGCCAAAAATGTCCTGACAGAGGAGTCAGTGTCTGTATGCTTTAGAGTAATGTGTGTGCACATGCCTGCCCATTTTCGTAACCTTAGCAGAAAACCAGGGTGGAGAACTATCAACCTCATGGCAGCATAGCTACTTGGTCTGTGTTTAAATCGTCGCCCACTCTTCTGTGTTATATGGAATATGAACCTTTAGGGGAAGGGGACTTGAATTTGGGAACCAGACTCAGGTGCTACGTAGCCTGTTTTTTGGCTCAACCAAAACAGGAGAATGGATACAGTGACCCACACAGCATATTGATGGGGAACGCAAATGGGTTCACCTGCACCCTCATGATACTCATGATTCTTTCTCTCTTCTTTTTCACAATTTTATTCAATATTGATGGTGACTTTTGTCCCTTTTATCCATTGCTATAGCTGGCTATTTACTGAAGCAGTTCAGGTTAAGTATCTTACATAAGTGTAAAACAGCTCCTATCTTGGGATTTGAACTTTAACACACAAATCCAAAACTTTAATCTGTATACAGTCTGCCAGTGATTTGCATTCTTTTCACATTCCCTGCATTTCTGCCCCTTGTATTTGTCCATCAGATGGACATTGTAGATACACATTGTATTATACACCAAATTTATTATCACCCACTGTAAGGATTAATTTTATCTCATTATGTAGTTCAGCTTTTGGTTGTTCTGTGTGAACATTGTCCTGCCAAATTTTAGAAAAGGTGTTTGGCTGAACTTTGTGGTATTGCACGTTTAACTATGTTTAGCTCCTTTTCCAATTGTTGGCCGCCACTGTTTCCTGCTCCTTTCATGCTTCCTTCTCTCCAGGAACAGGAGGGATGGAGCTCTCTCAGCCAGAGCCAAAGTCCTAAATGGGTTTTTAATCAGTTCCAGAAAGGGCTCTCTGAATATGATGTTTTGAGAGAGTAGTGTACTGTGAGGACAAGAAAAAGGCCTGTTTTAACGGGAGGGTGTAGATTCATACCTTTTGCTGTATCTCCAGTGATGGACAGTCTCTTCATGACTGTGTGAGCAGTTTTCCTGAACAGTCTCCAGTTCCTAACTCAGTTATTGGATTTGTGCTGGTCAGGACCACTGGACTTTGTTTTTCTTCTTGTCTTTTGTTTTACTAGCTTTCTTCCAAGTGTCATATGCATTCAGGGCCTTTTGGCATTTATTGATATTTACTGCCTTGTAAGAAAATCGTATTTAAAAAAAAATGTTGGCATAAACAGAATTAAAGTTTGGAGCAGTGTAATTACTTTTATATTGCTTTCTTAAAGCTGCCTTATTGCTTTTTGATGATGATTATTGAAGAATGGTTCATGAATGTATTGTTTTAGAACTATATATCTGTGTGGAGGGGGGTTATCCACTAGTATATATGTTATTCAAGTGACTCCTTTGTGCCCATGTTATTTGTGCTGCTGAGTTCTATCCCCAGTGACAGCTGGTCAAAGTTTGCTTTTTTCCAGGAATGGCAGAACTCAATCCAGAAGAATGCGGGTCTTGCCTTTATCGAGCTCATCAATGAGGGAAGGTAACTGAATCACGAAACGTGATTTTGATCTTCTGTTCTCAACCTTTGTTATGCATTGCAGTGTCTTGTGTCCTTGAATAACCTTGAAGGGGGTTGTTGTGGAAGTGTCCTGATTAGTGGAAAGTCTCAAATTCCTAGTAGGGAATGGATTATGGTAGGCAGTGGGGTCAAGGGGGATGATACCCGCATCTTGATTGAGCAGAATGGAAAAGATGGATGGTGCATCTTGTTATGCACACACCAACTTGCATGCACTTAAGGATTTTGCAACTTGAGTATGGGTACAGAGAGAAGGTATGTTATGAGGAGGATTAGGGTCAGCCCAGCATGCAAGCCCATCTGCTGACCCATCTGGCAGAGCATGCCCATCAAGTGCTTATGTTCCCACACCCTACTTCTATGCCCCCGCCCAACTTGCCTGTTTCACTTGGTGCTGTCCAGGGTCCTGGTCCACTTTTCCATAAAGCCATTCTCTGGCTCTACCACCCAGGACCTTGTCTGGCTCTGCTTATTAAAGGGGCTTGTTAGGTTGTGTTGTGGCTGCTGCTGCTGCTGCTGCTGCTGCTGCTGCTGTTGTTGTTGTTGTTGTTGTTGTTGTTGTTGTTGTTGTTGTTGTTGTTGTGTCATTTTTGGCAAATGTCATCCACTCAATGCACACTCACGGAGACTAAAGGCAAGTTAGAATCACCACGTCATCTCAAATTCCTGTCTGAAATTTATGTGAACATAGGGAAAACATGTAAATTCTGCCAATACTGAGCAGTAAACAAACCCACATTCAATTCCACAGATCAGGAATTGGAAGTTACATTATTTGCAAAGAAGGACTTTACAAGCAATAAGATTGTGTATGATGCCTCTCCTGAAATGGACATAAATTATGGCAGCAAGATAATCAGGTATCCAAGTTGTTTTAACTCTAGATGGTATGATGTAAATTAATATATCAAACACATATAATTTATGCCTCCTTTCTGAAGTTGATCATGTACAACTCTGTTCATATATGAGCAGCTAAGCAGTGGTAAATGAATTAACCCCTCCACCACCTTGAATCAGAGGCTCGGGCTCATGCCAGACACACACCTGTACATGCACTCGGACAATCTCAGTTTCGAATGTGATGTGTATTGTGTTTAACAATTACATAAATTCTGTAATTTAGTTGTTTTTCTTCTTAGTATTATAATTAAGATGATCTTCTAGATAAATTGAGATTTTCTTGCTGCAGCTCTTGGAAATGTGACCTTGCCTGGGCAAGACTTTTTTTGATGGGAAAGCGCTTTCATTAACGGTAAACCTGGAATCAGGACTAAGTGCAAGGAAAACAGTAGAGTATGGGGCCTACAGGGCAACAGCAGCATAGTGGTCTCTCCATGGCTCCCATAAGCTTGGCTGTTTCCTCCCCTGCACCCATATGCTTAAGTGGAATTGTGATTTTCCATGGTTGAGTTTGGGTAATAATGCACATAAAACATAGTTAACAGATCATCCTAAAGGAACAATCTGTGCATGCTGGGTATGAGATTGAAAGCCCATTCTTTTTTACTGAGGAAATACTTAATCTCAGTCCAGTTAATTCATGACATAGAAAATAACCTCTTTTATCACTTGACTGTTGTTGCTGGTGGCACACCTCTGTAAGGATGGTGTGGGAGAAGGAGAATTTGGGGACAGAGGGCACAGAACTTTGCTGTGACCAATGTGTTGGCTGTATCCCTCCTATTCCAGGCTGCTGTGCCATGCCATGAAGGACCATATTGTACGTGTGGCCAATGAGGCGGAGTTCATCCTGAACAGGCAGCGTGCTGAGGACGTCCACAAGCATGCCGAGTTTGAGGTAGGTTACCTCCAGACCACTGCCATGGGGCTCGGGTGGTGGCCGACTCCTAACCGTGTCCGGGGATAAGCCAGTGGAGGCTAACATCAGCCCACCACCCTAAAGCTTTATTGGGGGGCACAAGACAAATACGAAGTGCACTGGGGACAATGCAGTTAAATAAAGTAGCCTTTAAACAAAAAACAGGCTCAAAACATAGACTAACAGGGACTAAGCTACTTTTGCTGTTCTTTTATACTTCTTTACTGCAGTAACTCTCAAAGTGTCACTGTGGGCACCTAAAGAGTTTCTGGGAAATATGGTAAAATACCAGCTGTCAGTTGTTTAGTAATCCCCTTGTCTCCTGTTGGGGATTATACTGGCCCAGTTATTAGCTGACAATGAAGAGATTTAATAAGCGCATGTGAAATGCTGTGATGGTAATAGAGCCATTGGGTCTTAAGGGGTTTCAGCCTTCTCTTCTTTGCAAAACCACCCCCCTCTTTCTGTGTTTAACACCACTGTTGAATAATTTACTTTTCAGTCACAAAGTAAAGTGAATAATTTCAATTGCTACAGATATTAAATTTTCTGGTAATCAAAACAGAATTGTTCCCATCACCCAGTATGCAAAGGCAAATTCACACACAGTTCAGAAGTTACATAGACATCTTTTACATGAAACACAACCCTTCTGTTCTTCCACTCCAGTCCACGCAGTCTGTATGGAGTCTGCATCTTCTCCCCATGTTTCCACATGGGTTCCAAACACAGTCTGAAGATGTGAGTCTCAGGTTATTTGGTGACTCTAAATTGTCAGTAGTATGTCTTTGTGCAAGTGATTGTATGTTGCTACCCTTTGCAGACTCATAGTCTGCAGCATAGGTTCTGGACCACTGTGACACACACTTGAAAAAATAGTAGTATAATAGTGATTGAGAGAATTGTTTTTTTATTTATTTTTAAATTTTATTTATCTAGCTAGCCATGCTTTTGAAGCTAACTGCAATTAGAGCATGTACAGTGACTTGCAAAAGTATTTAGATCACAAATATGACAAAAAATGTAACTTTCAGTGAAATGAAAGAATAGGTCAAGTGTCTTTTGCAAGGTGTTGTATATAGTCTGGGTATTTTTACTGCATTTGTTCAAAGTAAGTTCCTTCATCCATAGTAGGCATGGGACTGCAGGCTCCTTCACACACTAAAACCTGTTTCTGTCACACGCACTCCACACAGAACAATAACCCACCCATGCAGCCAAAAACACACAAACATGAAACGAGAACTCCATATACATATACTCTCACTAATAGACACACATGGATACACGTACACACACTTAGATACACACAGCCAGTTAATTCAGACAGACACTTCTCCCTCTAAGCTGGTACACGAGGAGTGATAAAGTTCTTATCTGGAAAGCGCAGCCATGTGGAAGCAGCTGTGCTAGATATACCATCACTGCTATTCTTGACCTGCTAGATAAAGAAGGAGAGATGCTCAGAGAAGCCCTGCCATTGGCTAAGAGGGAGCTAGATCCCAACCCAAGTGTCTCATCCACCACGGCACTGCAGCAGACGGCTGTCACGCTGAAGTGCCACTGCTTTGTGCTCTTCTGCCTATACGGAAGACAGAGGAGGCAAATAGGACATTTTTACAATTAGGTTTGTGTCAGGGTGAGGCCCCTTCATTCCCTTTTAAGTGATAAATAACATTTGATATTTGTCAGTGCTATGCACAGTGAGATGACAAGTGGAGATTGAGTTATCTGCCGTTTGAAGAATATGCTGAGGTACAATATCTGACAGAATTCAAATATAAAGCAGGAAATTCAATTAACTTCCAGCTACTGTTAGCAAATTAGATTCTGAATATTAGCAAAAAAATCCCCCCAGGGCCCTCAGAGTAAGACAATCTTATTTCAGCTGCAAAGATAAAGTCACATGTGCCAGGCAAGATTACCTTTCGTCTGATGGGGGCAGGAGGGGGCTGCTGCGATGCTTGAAGAAACTTCCCCAAGGGTCATTTCAAAAGCTGAAAATAACAGTTAGATATTCTCAGCTTTTCTCATATTTTTAAAATAATCTCTTATAGCTTGTCTTTCTGGTGTCTTTTAAATTTCATCTTTCAACTTAAAGCATAGCGATTGACCACATTCTGTATTGCTCTTTTATCTTACTCCAAGCAAATGTTTTTTCTTCAAGTGAAGTAACTTTTTCCTGCAAAATAGATAGAAATTGTTTCCATATTGGGGGCTCTCTACCGTAATCCTCCTCTGACCCTGATAATGTCATAAATAGACAGCACTGACCTTAAAGAATGCTGGGTTTCCTTTGTAGGTGCCTTTAAGTGGTCCCTGCATACAGGCGGCATGTGTTTGGACGGAGTGTCTGCATCAGCGTGGAAAAGTTCTTATCTCCATACCCCAGTTTCACAAGCTGAAAACATGCAAGATGCTTTTTATTGTCCACAAGCCTTGTATCCAAGTTTGCTGGAGGGCCTTGGTTCACTTTGGTCTGCTTAAAATTCTGATGCCTCACATTATTGGTGAACCTTATGTGTTGTTTAGTCAGTCCATGTTTTGCTTTGTATTATTTTCTCTAAAACACACAAGATTAGTAAAATATGCACAGAAAGAAACACTGAGGCATACAGTACATTTACTGTTTACATTTGAATGAATTTGTAGTGTCACTGATTGTCTTTCACCTCCAGTCAAACTGCGCCCAGTATGCGGCAGACAGGAAGGAAGAGGAGAAGATGTGTGAGCACCTGATCAGTGCTGCCAAACACCGCGACCATGTGACGGCCAATCAGCTGAAACAGAAGATCCTTAACATCCTTACCAACAAGCATGGGGCCTGGGGTACTCTCTCACAGAGGTGAGGTGCTTTACCACACACACACACACACACACAACTGGAGGGCAGTTTTTGGTTCTAATTCTCTTGCAGTCCACGAAGGTCAGGCTGCAGGTCGGCAAACTCAATTATGTTACAGTTCTGCTTAATCCCTAGGAGACAACTGATTGACTAGACTGATTGTCAGACTTCGAGTATGTGTGCAAGAGCCTTGGGTTCCACTGTTCACATACTGGTTTAGAGCAGTACCTGAGCACTGCTAAGCCAACAGAAGTTTGATTAACAAAAAGTTGAAACAATACATCAAGAGGTTCATTATTTCCACAGTGCGGCCAAATTGCAATACAGACTGTCCTTGACTTACAACCAGGTTAAAGACTGGCAGCCAGGTTGTAAATTGGATTGCACTTATGAAAAATTGATTATTTCTAAGTAGACACAGTACTTTTTCATTTCTTGATGTTTTTGACCCATTACGTTTCATTTCCTGTTACAATACAGTCTATTATCATACCATATTAAATAGTTGAGTACTGAGTAACATTGACCAAAGTTAAAAAGTAAAGTATGTTCATAAGATTTTTTAAATACTTATGTATTCTTTGCCATGCAATAGCAAGATCTAGTAAGCGCAAGCGACATGATTAGTTGCTACTGTTCCCTTGGTAAGCCTAATAGCAGTGCATGCGGGGGTTTTCAGTGTGCATTCAGTTCTGTGTCCCAAATGAATCCACTGCATTTGTGTCTTTGTGGTGATGCAGCAGTGAAAACAACTAACACTGTGTGTTGCACAATCTTTTAGTAGTGAAAGGCAAAGAGAAAGGGAGAGGGGTAGGGCTGTAGTGGAGCATGTGTGAAAAGATGGCTGCTGGCTTTGCATGAGAGTGACGCTATCATAGTGTTATAGCTCAGTCTCGTAGTGTTCATCTTTTGCAATTGCGATGCTACGAGGTCACACATCCATACTGCGCAGTCACACATGCAATGTTTTCATGAACTTTCATAACATTTTTTCTGCAGTATATGCTATAATTGTTCAGTCCTGTAATACTGCTGCATATGTTTTCATACAGCTGTTAGAGGTAGATACTATCATTATACGATGACATTGTATGTCCACTGTACAGGTACTGTGTGTTGTACATTACATGATGCTCATGTATGCATGTTTTAATTAGCTATAAGGGTTGTTTACCCATTTATTCATTCTTTCTTGAATGTCCTAAGTGAAAGTCTTACACTGAGAAGATCTTAAATTAAGGACAAACTGTATCAGTGATTTAAATAAAATGAGTGTATAAATTGTGAATTTTAGAGTGAAATGTTGATTTTCTTATAAGTAAACTAGGCAGCAGACAGCATAGTTATAAAAGTCAGTGATGCTGCTGTAGTACCTGTAAGTTTAGTATTTCAGATGCTCAAGTAGAACACCAAGTTTGAAAAATGACTCAAATACTGTAAGATGATTTTTTTTTTTTAAAGTGTCAGAACATTTCATAAACATACTCTTGCCAAATTATTGTCTGGGACAAAGGAAGGCAATGTGCATGGAGATTGAAAGAGAGAAAACAGCTTTATTTAGCACAGGTAGAACTTTTTAAAATGTTGTTCCACCCATTTAAATCAGTTTCTCATCAAAATGTGCTGTTTACACCTTAGAATGCAGTGTATGATATGGTAATGTGTTAGGTGTGAATTTGCTCTTGAATGGGTGTGAAGCATATTACAGTCATACTAGAGGTGTAGAGAGGGAAGACTTGATGATCATCGTTTTCTTCTCAGTAATTGGCCTTTTATGTTTTTCTTTTCATAACAGCTGTCTCAATTTCTTTTTGTTCTGTCTTGCTCTCTCTCAACTTTAAACAAATGAAAACAATTCTGGTAAATACCAAGTATAAAATAACCTCTGCAAGATAACTTTAGTTTAACTGAGAGCAATATATTGTGAAATACGGGCAGTGAAGACTGTGAACACAGATTACGGAATGATACATAGTGATGATTATATTGTAAAACAATGTATAAAGGGCTAGTTGCATCTATTGTGATTGTTTATCTGTTAGTGCATTTAGAACACTAATTATTGTGAAGAAATGAAACTTAGACATTACCGCTAGTACACTGGATGGAGACAAGTTTTTTTTTCTTGGGATTCTGTCAACAGGTTTGAGAGAGAAACCACTGGACAGGTCTTTCTAGGTCTTCTGCAGTAGTTTCCAGAGATGTAGGATACTTGGGAGGTTGCTTTGCTTTTAGTTTTCTGTCCAGTTGGTTCTATATTAGTTCTGTAATTCATTTCATAAGTATTGTCCAGGTTGCCCATGTTTCCTGCCTTTCCATATCATACACAGATCTTCAACATATAAACACTGAACTTTCCCCTCTGCATAATATTTCTAATGCTTGACTCACTTCTACCTATACTCACCCTTTGCTTTTAGGTCTTACAAAAGACCCTAATATGATTTAGGTAGCCTTATATGTTGTCTGCTTCTGTGCTGCTTGTGCTCAGTTGCAGCTGAATGGAAAAATGCATTGGTGGGGATATTTGTAATTACTTGACTGGAATTAATCATTGTCTTTCATGATGTGGATTGAACATAAGGATAAAACTTACTAATATTTAGGTGAATATTTTCATGCGTGGCTTGTCATCTGTTATATTGTAGCTCATGTTTGCTCAATAGTAATCTGTATTTTTGTGATAATGAATCCTTCCTAAAGGAAATGGGGAGGAAATTTTCATTCATTTACTGTTTTCAGTGGACTGCTGAGGTAGATACTCACTGATGGTCTCAATTTGCAAATGTGAAGTAGACAGGACTTTTGTACATATTGTACATAGCGTCTGATCTTTTTTTTCCACTTTTTTGGCACTTTAATAATCAACTTATTGGCTTATGGCTAACAGTTGTTTGGACCTACCAATGGTTGAAGACTAAACCCTGAAGTAAGCAGGTCCACTCCACTCCTTGGTGTTCTATCTGGGACTCACACGTCTGACTGGTACTTCCTGTGTCTTTTTATTTATAATTATTTTATTGGGTTTCTGATATAAGCAGTTTACACATATAATGAAGAAAAAAAAATCACAGAACATTTTCCAGAACATTTCCCCAAAATATTTAGTGTTATAAAGATGTATGATGTATGTCCAGTGTAAAGCAGAATATGCTTTAAAAGGTAATTTTATGGTGCGTAAACATGGTATAAATGACTCTCTTAGTTTGGTTGTTTGTGTGTTTCTTGCTTTGTCCTGCACTGCTTAGCTTGGAGTCTCGATGGGCCTGTGTTACGTGGGGCAATGAGTGCTCTCAGTATATACAGCAGCCTTCTTGTAGATCTTCACAGCCTGGGCCTGATCCTGTCTTCACCACTGTGATTCGCCAAAACTGTCTTTGTCAGTGTCCCAGAACTGAGGGAGTGAAGCAGGTAAAACAAAAATACCTCTGTTTTTTTCCCGGATATCATATGAAAAAGTGCTTGAACAGACTGCATTGTCTCGTGATACAGAGGAAGGTGACAGAATACTGGGATACTCTTTCTTGGTTGAATTGAAAGATTCACAGCATGCAGACAACAGGACTTCCCAAAACTGATTTGTGATGTAGAAGGCAAATATATTTTTCAAAAAAATGTGCTACATATTGGAATATTTAAAAAAAAAAAAAAAAACATATGATTTATTTGACATATTAATAAAATGGTAGAGAAATATAAAAATATCATTCATGTTTTGCAATGTATTGTTAAATGTTTTGCAAATATATTTTTAAGCCATTTTACATATTTAAAAATGTTTCTTTTTGTACAGGTTATGTCTTATCAACATTGTTTCAACCTCCCTGTATATTTTTCCCCCACATGGTTTCCAACCATCTTTAAACAGTTAATATGCAACACAGTGTATCACATCACCCTCAGCAAACATGAGACCGTCTCACTATTAGGAGCAGAAATGTATTTAGATGGCACTGACAGAGCATGAAAATGAACTTACTGACATATTTACAGATGTGTTTGTGTGTGTGAGTGGGAGTGTGCACACAAGCTATGGTCTTCATGCATTGCCTGAAGTAAGCTGACCTTCTCAAACCTATTTGTAAATGATGGCATCAACTGAAAGCAAATTCAGACGTAGCAGTGGTTTGCAGCGCAAGATAAATGAGGCAATATTCTTCTGCGCTTGCGGCACTGTTGCAGTCAAGCAGCGAGGCCTTATTCAACGCTACATTAACTTCTCCATTTATGCTGCTATTGTAAAAAAAAAAAAAAAAAAAAAAAAAAACCTCTCTTCAAGCATTTGGAAGGAGCTATCCATGTTGTTTGCATCTCCTCATGGGGGCGTCATGGACTTTGTCCAGACAACTGCAAGAGTTTATGTTTGATTATATTTTTATGTAATGGATGGTAGCCTACAATAACTATGTTGGAGTTAAAAAATTTTGTTCATTGCAGTGAAGGAGCTGTGTATTCTAGTCATTGATTTGTTTCTTGCAAGACTTATGGCTCAGTGGAGCCAGCTGTTTCCTGGTTCTTATATTTAGTTCCGAAGCGATGCCAAAGATGTGTCAAGAACACAGGCCCCAAGCTGAATGGTCATGTAGGTTGAACAGAGTAACCAAACCGGCTTCTGCTGCTTTCCACCTTACGTGCTGTGAGGGGTCTTTACAGTTTATCACCACCAGGAAGCCCATCCTGAGTGTGCTCAGATCAGTTATTCTTTGCAGGAAGCAGCTCAGTAACCTCAGAGCTAGGCATGCAGTGGGTAAATGCTGAAAATCCAGTCTGCTAGTGGTCAAGCGCCCCAAAAGGGACTACATAAATTTCTGTGGGTTCAAAGGTCATGTGACATTATGACAACTGACAAAATATGTACATAGCCAGTGGTCATGTGACTTCACAGCATATAACTAAATCTTTGCTGGTGGTCATACAACACAGCAGCAAATAACCAAATCAGTATGTAGCAGGTAGTCACATGACCCTATAGGGTATAACCAAATCTGTCAGTGTGGACATTTTGTGCGATCATACTTTATGCTTCCCTGATGATGAATGTCCCAGTATTGAGCTGGCATCAAGAAATCAATACTTCTCAAATTGAAACAGTATAGGGTCATATTGATCTGTGCTGCTAAATCCAAATGAAAAAGACTTGGATACTGCCCTCGTAGACAGCTGGCAGCCTCGTAATGACATTCTATCAATTTTGGCTTCATACTGATAAATCAAGTTGAAATTGGATGTCAGATTTTTTTTTCATACCAAAGAAGTGATTTTCTCTGCCCTTGCCCACCCTTTCCCCGTTGACCTCTGACCCAAGCTGGTGGATTATAAAGTTCAGCCCTGCCATGAGAAAGGACATGTCAGAAGTGCCATTTGAACTGATTTAAAATTAATTTAGTTAGTCCAAAATCTGAGCCATGCTCTTGTGAGTGAACTGTTATCAACCGGTTACTTTGGAGGTAATAGAACAGTAGTTCATAGACACACTTGGAAGCGGCCTGTATGTAAAATAACTGTGCTGTTTCATAATATTGATCTGCTTTACTAGCTGGTCATGTGAAATGCTTGGGAAATGTGCAGTGATTTTACAGTATAGATGGCACACTGTAGAGGCTTGGACAGATGCAGTGAAAAATATAGCACGTCTGCTGTGCTTAGAACTTTGAAATTGTAGAACTATAGACTTTTTGTATTCCAAATTGCTGGAACCTTGCTGTTAAGGATCTTGGCTGTAAATGAACCTATATTCCCTAATATCTTCAAGGATGGCCAGACATGTGTCCCTCATTTAAGATGCACTTCCTATTCTGAATGCTCTTCCCAGGTGAGTTTTGGATGGATTGTGGTGAGGCATGTACTTTAGATGCACATTTTCGCACTACAGGATGCTCAGCTTTTTCCACATTCTCTTTTTCCACCTTGTTTTTTAATCATGTTCGCCCTCCACCTGCTGCCGATGTGCTAATTGCTTCACGCAACCCTCTGAACACAAATGTGGAACAAGGTGAGGCAGACAGCTGTACCAGTGTTACATGATGGGAGGTGTGGATATCAGCCCTGTTGGTGAAGACTGACAGAGACACACTCAGGAGCCCCGAAGGAAGACCTTAACTTAACCTGACTGAGCTATTGATTGTCAACATTCCTGCTGTATAATTACTTTTTTGCCACAGGAAAAGGGAAGGAGAAAGCGGCAGCACCTATTGATCTGCAGGGAAGCTGTGCGCTCATCGTTTTCCTTGACTAACAGTGAGTGTAATCACTCGCTTGTGATGAATGGGGACAGTCTGGTGTCAGATAATAACTTTGTGACGAAATGAACCTTTCAGTCACACGCTCTCTTGCCGAGTGGCCTCCGGTCTTGCGTGGAAGGGGTATCAATTCCCAGTGTGCCAGCGAGTGTGCGGGTGGATCCACACAAGAGGAAGATCATGTAGTATTTCTGGGCTTAGTTCTAATTTGGTTGTGTCCGATTGGGTCAGAAGCCCAATTTAGAAGAGGAGGTCACCAGAAATGCAACAATGAATGTATCATAACACTTAGCATCTGAACAACAGTCACACAGTTTTAGCTTGATTAAAAAATTCAACCTTTTCTCAGCTTAACAGGAGTTTAGTGCTATTTTTCCACTTCATCACTCCGTAGTTACTGGCTGAGAAACTTGTGCTGCAGTGGGCTTCCCCTTTTTTCTTACATCTGTATGCAGCATAGCTAGTTCTGCAGCCCCAATTGCATACCCTCCAACTGTGCTGGTCATTGAAGACCTCTCCCAAGCCAACACTCTTCAGCACCATAGACAGGTGTGACACCTGGTCTTCGGCACCAGGCTCCTTGCTCAGCGTAACCACAGAAAATCCTAACAATCAACAATAATGGTGTGAAATAAACACATCTGACACTGAATAACAAATACTCTTTTTTTGACACAGACATTTAACAAGATACACAGTTAAGTCAATTCTGTCAGTTTGACTTCAAATACAGTTTTAGGCTTTGCATAATATAATGTGTATATTTTGGCTTCTGATTGAAAAAGCGACCTAGATTATTATAGTGATATTAGTGATAAACCAAAATGACAGTAACTAAAAAAAAAAACACTGAATGAAGTAGTTCCAAATCCAAGCAGAGAATAGATGGTTTGATCTTCTGAATGTGACTTGACATAGACTTTCCACATCTCTCTTCTTTACCTTTGAGTCTCTCTGGTGGTATTTAACCTTATTGCCTCTGCTAATTATCACATTCATGGCACTTCATTATTTGATCTGAACAAAAATCAATTTGTGTAAGTCCCTCTTTCACTATTTACTGTGAATATCTCTTCTATGTCCCTTAAACTGGTATGTTCTATATGCACCCATGTATTAGCCCATGCTCTGCTTTAGTAGAAAGTAAAATGTGTTATTTCAACATTTTCAGCTGTATGCTCTCTGCAAAGTTTTGTAACACATGATCCTAATGTCTGTACTGATCTAGCGGAGTGTTTGTTGGGGACAGTGCTGGCCTCAGATCCCCGGAAGTCCAGAGTGGCAATACCTTTTACAAAGGCTGCTGGGAGATGTGCTGTTTATACAAAGCTTATTAGCATTCATTTATTCACTTAATCTGGGGATAATTTTTTGAGCGCTTCTAGATACTCTATATGGTTCATGAGCTGTTAAAGAGAATGATGTGATGGCATGAAAACGTATTTACTGCGTAATGTGCTGTTATGCGATTAGATCTGGAAGTGCTAAGTACCCTGCACATAAATCGTTCTCTGTGCTATAAAGAGACATGTAGGGAGAAAGGGCATTTGTTCTCGATGTAGGGGGTGTCTAAGGTCAGGGTCATGTTTGGGGTCACAGTTGTGGGGTTCTGGGTAATGGTGGCAGGGCTCTGTCCCAACCCAGCGCGATGCTGACAAAAACCAGGCCCCGTCCTCTTAAACAGAGCAGTCGCTGATTGTTGACATTCATTCTAATTGCACTCGCTGTGCCCCACCAGTGGAGCCATTTGCAGGAAATAATGGCATCCTATTGAATTTCTTTTTCTTCCTCTCCTTTCCCTGCTGTGGTATGGCAGAGTTGATCTTCCCTGTGAGGACACCTTTCAGGTTGCTTAAACAAGTGCTGTGCTGCACTGCGGACACTCTTTGTGCTTCTGTAAATGGACTCACTTCACTTGCTGCTCTTAGAATCAGAGATGCTGGTCTCAGAGAAGGTAAACGTTAATAGTTGATGTGCTTGTGTTTTATTACCACTATTTTGATCAATGAGGTTTTTTCTTTGCTATTGATGCAACAGCTATTCCGTGGCACTTCTAATGTAGATTTCTTAGGAAACCTTTGAAGGCCAGCCCTTTTCTCATGACTTCTTGCAAGCACGAGAAGATGCTCTTATTTTGGTCATTTGTCATGTCCCTGAGTAGGTAAATTGCAGTGCCCTACTTTCAGAGGAACATTGCTTGTACATGAGGTATATTACTGTGATTGTTGGCCCTGAGTTAGCAGATGCACAATGTTTATGTGCTCCAGACCAAACATCGACACTTTATCTGACATTAAGCTGACATTAAGTGGCCCACTGCTTCCGGAAAGGAGCTGCGTTATGAGAGCAACTTATGAATCCTGCATAACATAAATAAATGGTCCCATGCACTCCAGCCAATAATCACCAACATGTGGATACAGTTTTTGAAAGCAGGCAGGTCTAGCAAATCCAATTAATGTAGTTTATGATGGGTCATGTAGGAATTTATTTTAAGACCTGATTTTCTGTAGCAACTACCTCTGTTACCCCTTGCTTCCACTTCTAATTAATTGCTTGCAGTTGTGAGGAACAGTACCACTTCATACGGGTAGATATACAGGCTGCATATATCACATAATGAAATGTATGACAGATACTTTATAAGCTGTGTGTTCCTAAAAATAATACACTACACCTGTACCACGGTATCTGAGTGTAATTGGTTTCTATGAATCGCTTGAATTGCACAAACTTGGATATAAGGACACAATATCCATTATTTCTTATCAGGAAAATTATGATTTCTTATGGGTTCATCTGAGAAACCTTAATTCATTTCCCTGAATTATCCCTAACACTCTAAAATACCTATTTAAGCATGATAAGGAACACTTTGGGCACCAGTTAGCAAAGACACTTTGGACCAAACAGTTAATGAGTTAATAACTATGCATTTTTATTTTTACATGTAGTTTTTTATTTAATGTCATACATTTCTTTCATTACTAGTAGTAATAGTAACAAACCTTTAATAGTCAATTTTATTTAAAAAATAAAGTAATGAAAACGATGTAAAATAGGAAAAAAACATTACAATGCAGCTATTGTAATGGACTGTTACTGTAATGAACTGTTAGCGAGATACTTACTGACTGAACAGAAGTGAGAAAAATCCTGAAAGCACAAGCTGCGTTTGACCTCAAACGCACAGGAGGTAAAGCCTGAGAACACAAATGCTGGGTGCAGTGCTGCCACCTAACTTTGCACCAGTTTAGAGTATTTCACTGATGTGTTTCAGCTTCACACAGGCTGGTACTTCTTGTGCCTGGACTTCTTGACTCAGATACTGAGATGGATATTAATACATACCGTTCATTATGTCAGGAATGCGGAAATCATGGGTTTGAATACTGACTGACCAAATTATTCTGATGATCAGTGAAAGCAGAGGCCATAGTGTTGAGAAAACTTTGCTAAGTGTGTTCTCTGTGCTAACAGATGCAGCCATGTGTCAAATTTTAATTTTATTTTTTTATTTGGAGTGAAATTGTGATGGATGCAACTATTTCCTTTGCCTTTTTAGCCTGATTCATTGCTGTCTGGTTTTTAATGCCCTTTACAAACGAGACAATTCCCTATAGGACTGGGTGGAGGCATTACATCATGTGCCACCGAAAGCCGCAACCCCATAGCAGCATGAAAGGCGGCCCTCGAATGCGTGGCATAACAAAAGCAGAAAGATGCTGTCTTTTATTCATTTGTCGCTGAGCAATTTGGGAGGCAACAAGCCGCCATAAATAAAAGCAGTCACGTTGTTCTCACTGATAGTTTCAGTTATCGGCACTGGAAAATTAGCTCTTAAAATGCAGTTTGAAGTCCATTTGGGTGATTGATGGGGGATGTGACTAATAAATTTTTCCAGCCTTCAGGGAGACTTGCTGTCACCTTTTTCTTTTTCTGTGTGAGTAGAGCAAACCCTTTGGGTGTCACTCAAAGGAGCAAGCTGCCATAACGTATCTCAGGGGACTGAGACACATTCCCCGATGTCCTAATTCAGCTCCACTTTGCTCCTGTATGGGTGCCCTGTAAGCAGTGAACGAGGGGTTAATTAAATGACAGAACTCCTAGTGTCTCTCAATTGTACGTCGCCCAGCACAATATGTCCCAGTCTGATCCTAAGTCTCTTTGGAATACATTCCTTGTAGCTTTTACCTGTGTCTCTCTCCCCTCAGTATCTTTGTGAGATTATGGTTTACATTTATTTCGACTGTCATTTCAAATAAAGGATGTATACATATTTCTTTACCTTATTTCTAGGGCTGTTTTGGAGCCCTGGCCCTACCTTGAAACTGGCCATGCTATGCAGTCTGCCCTCTTGTATGTGTGTGTGCATGGGCACCCTCAGTGAGTGCAAGCCAATAAAGCTGAGTACTCTTTAAGTTTTTTAAAAATGGTTTGGACATGAAAGTTTTTTAACAGTAATATAGATTTGTTTGTCTTTTGTGCAGGACTCTGTATTAGCATGGTAACGCTTATGTGGAGCAAGTTTGATGTTGTAGTGCAGTAACCCCTGGGCCTCCCACATGGGATTTCTGCTCCTTGCCTGTTAAATTAAATTTTACAATATTGTTATGCGTGGTTTTTACCTTTAAGCTCCACTGATGTCTCTCTCTTCTCATTCGCTCTCTGTGTGTTCAGTCAGATTGATAGGGGACATGGGGACTAGAGAAATGTTAGCATCCACTCGTTTACTCACATATTCAGATAAAGAGTCACATGGAAATATAAAGAAAAATAGATGCAAGTATGATTTCGCCTTCAGGCATATGAAGAAAAAAACAATGCTCATCCACAAACATGCACATACAGCATGCATGGAACCAAATGAATTCAGCATGTACACAAAGGGTACTATAGACATAAACATACAGAGACATGCACACACAGAAAGAAAGAAACACTATAACACATACATGTGTGAATGGACACACTTGTACAAACATACTTAAACAGATATACAACACACACTTGATTGATGCTAAACTGAGGATCAGCTCTCGCTGTGCTGTCAGCCCCTGCTAAGTCCCTTGAGTCTCTCGCTTTCTGACATTTGTAGATATTATATTCATGAAACGTGGAGGTAGCTTTTGTCATGTGATCCCCTTGTAAGACTTTAATCTGTTTAGACGGCCCCAACATTATGGAAGCGGGGGAAAAATGCTATACAATGAAATCAGTGGCTGGAAGCTAAGGACTTAATTCTGTTTAGCATGCAGAATCAGAGCTTGGATTTTCCTTGCATTTGCACAGGATCCTGATATTAGAGTTCAGTTGAGTTTAGATTTTAGGGGAGAATGTTTGGGACCGGGGCGGGGGGAGAGAGGGGGTTATATATTGTCATAACCAAAATGATGCTGCAGTGGACAGCATGATTGGAACTGGTGTCCTGCAAGCTTGACAAACTAATTTGGGCTCAGCCTGTAACATAGTGGTTATAGCAACTCAAAGGACCAGGTTTGAGTCCCATCTCCTGCTGTAGTATCCCTGAGCAAAATACTCACCCGGAATTGGTGCAGTGAAAAAAAATACCAAGCTGTTTAATATTGGGACATAGCTGTAAGTCGTTTAACCTTGCTGCTTCTAATCATAACTTAAATTGTAATTTGCTTTGGAGGAAAGGTAGATAAATAAATGTTGTTTGCATGGAGGTATTCCTCTAATAATGGAAGTTATAAGGCAACATTTCTGTAATCCCAGGGTTTTCTAATAGTCAGTGTGTTCGACAGATGCATGTGAATTTTCAATTGCCAGTACTGTTGCGTTTCAGCCACGGAGGAGGAGGACTGCAGGACCTCACTGCACTGCCTTTGTCTACCTCTGTTTTCCTGGAAAATAAATGGCAGAGTACACAGAAACAATACTCGCGTCACCAAAGCAGTCTGGGGGGATAGGCTGCGACGACAAAGGCAAACCACATGCCGACCGTGTTTGACCGGGAATTGTCCCCTTTGTGGCTGTTGTCTGCTCCAGGATTGTTTTTTACTCATCGCCCTGATCCTTCACCTCCCCGAGCACACTGTTGCCACTAAATTGGTTGCAGTGCTTTGCTGTAGAGGAAGCACAGAGCCTTTGGAAAGTCCCGTGACTGTGTGCGCTTGAAAAGGAGAAGCACTTAGTAACCTGATGCAGGCTGGCTGACTGGAGCAGCCCTCCTAATGGTTTGCATTAGCTCCAAGCAATAAAATTACCCTGGGTCCGCTCTAATGTCGGAATAATTATTTACAAAGATGGTTACCACATGCTGGAGCTTTGCGTATTTTTTGTTTTGTTTCTTTTAAGGAGTATTCTGTCTTTCCTGCCATCCTAATTCAATGGTATTAATAATGAATAAAAAATGCAATTTTCTGCGGGTGTGCTCCAGGGGGCTCGGGAATCATTTCAATGAATATTTTAGCACATTATTTTAATCACGGCTTGGCATAAGCAGGGGGCAGGGGCATATTTTATAGGCCCAGGGCCCCAACCACAGTGAGCCCCAGCCCCACCCCCCACTCTCGGATCATTAAGCTGTAGCTATCTGCGCTGAGGGTCTCCTTTTTTGATTTACGAGACTTGTTAAAAAACACTGTTAAAAAAGCAGGCAAGCTGCGCCATTTATACTTGTAATTTGATGCCGTATTTGTTAATGGGCCCGGCTGTGATTTATGTGGCTCTGGTGGCCACCGCTGCAGGGCGCTGCGAGGCACACTGGCCTTCACAGGGCCTCCTTCCAGAGGGGCTGCCAGATATGCCGTTCCACTGTGCTGACAGATACATCCACAATTCAGATGATGGGGGCTAAGCTCCCTGCTGTGCCATCTCTAACCCTCCCTTTCTCTCTCTACAGCCAGCTGGATGACTTCTGGCGCCTGGACTACTGGGAAGACGACCTGCGGAGGAGGCGGAGATTTGTCCGCAATTCCTTTGGATCTACACACGCGGATGTTCCGCTGAAGTCACTGGAGGAGTATGGTCAGTGCTGTGGTCATTTCTGCTGATTCCACTAGCTGATCTCCACCTTTTGTAAGGCCATTATAAAGTGCCTTTTTCACGTTCAGACTGAATAAGCTGCCATGTTGGCTAAGCTCTGCACACCCCCGTCCTTCAGTGCTGCCTGCAGTTATATAGACTGATGAAATAGTCATAAACATTTCTCGCAGTATAACTTAGTTTCACTTCACGTGCATTGAAAGCAACATTAAATTCTGTTTTCTTCTCTAAGCAATTCTCAGCACTTTATCCCAGGTCTCGCATAGGCTGCTGCCCGCTGCAGAGCAGAAAGAAGTTCATTGTCATGTTTATAGGATTCCTGTTTATGGGCTCTGCGAATTGAACATGGCAGAACAGTTTCACTGCCATTTTCCCCATCTACGTACAGCAAATTGCTTGGCTTCTTTTACTGTTTTCTTCTGTGTTACAAACTTTCCTTCTCTGACCTCATTTACTGTGGTCCTCCTGACCACTTTTCTGTGCTGCTGCTGCTTTGTGTCATGCAACACTGCATTTTACAGAGAGGCTGGCCCCCTGTTAAACGCCCAGCACACGTATGGCCTGACCTACAGGAAACACAGCCGAGCTCCAGCTCTCATAACATTTATTTTACCGACAATCCCAAGATCAACTCTAGTAGTGCTACACCAGTAATACTGCTCAAGATCAGTTAGTAGTAGTAGTGTGGTAGTGGTGGGAGTGGTGGTGGTGGTGGTAGTAGAAGTTTTGATATTTTCCTACTTGTACGATTGGTGATTTGAATGGCGCAATTGACTTTTAAGTACCCAGCAGTGTTTCATCTCTGTATTAAACCAGCAACATTAGAACCATGCATGGGGTGTAGCGGTTAGTGCACTCTGAAGGTTCTGGGTTCAAATCCCACTCCTGCTGTAGTCATCCTGATTAAGGCACTTATTCCAAATTAATACAGTGAGAATACCCTGCTCTATAAATGGCTAAATAATTGTCTAGTTAACTTCAATTGCATGTGTTTATGTTTATATTTTACTGACGCTTTTCTCCAGAAGGACCTATAACATAAAGGTTCTTACAATGGTTTACCCATTTATACAGTAGGGTAATTTGTATTGGTGTAGTTCAGGGTTATTATCTTGCTCAAGGATATTGCAATCGAAGGTGAGATTCAAACCGTGGTTCTTGAGTGCAAAACAGCAGCTTCAACCACTACACCACTGGGGGCCATAAAAACCTTGTCTGAGATTATAAGTAGCCTTTGACATAGAAGTCAGCTAAAGAAAGCTTAATAAAAATAATAATTTTAACCACAGTGGAACCTCTCATATCATTGTCATTGTTTGCAGACAATGTTTAACTCTCTCAAGCATAAAAGCATAATTATTTACAAAATAGGAAGGAAAGAAAAATCCAACCTATTCATTGAGTGGTGTTTGACATATGTTTTTGGGTTCCATCAGCTGCACTACCTTTGCTTCTTTGCATCTGAATTTGCTCCTGTCAGTGATGTTCACCACCCTGGAAATGTGTTCGTGTTGGCTGCTTGGAATGTCATTGTAGTTGTTTTTTCCCAGTATGATCACCACCTGAAAAAAAACACAATCGTACTTTGACTTTTTAAAAGAGTGACACATTGGCTGCTTAAAGTAAGTTAAATAATTTTGGAACATATACATCATGTTCTATGAATTTACATATGCCAGTGTATGAATCTACTTCTCTGAATTACTAATTATTCAGATGAATCACATATTTGGTTACTTGCTTGCATTTCTGTCAGCCAGCTCACTGGGTGGCTTGCATGCTCTTCATAACACTTTGTTTATAAACTGGGTAGCTAGAAACGGAATAAATGCAAATTTTTGCTCTGACACTGACATTTCTGACACTAATTCTTAACTAAAAACAGATGTTCTGTTGAATTTATACTTGACTCTAAGAAACATTTATGCACTTTGAAAATGTCGTAAAATTACGCAGGTATGAAATAAAGAGTAATTAAGTTTGATTAGAAACAGAACAGGGTGGAGAACTAGCATTTAGTTAACAATGAGAGTGGTGTTCCCTTGTGTCTCCCTCAATTCCAAGGGTAAATATGATGAGAACCTCACCTTGGCTGAGTCCTTGGGCTTGTCTGCGGCTGGAGGGGACAAATTGTCCTTCTCTGAACACTGAGTGGAGCTGTGCTGTCCCTAGTCTCCATGCAGATCACACCCATACAGGCACTGTGCAACTGTTACTTGCAATGCAAACTGTAAAGGTGAAACCATAGATCTAGACAGCAGCTCAGGAGTGTGGATTATTTGCTCAGTGTGTATAGGCTAGAAGAAAGGGAAAAGTGTCAAGTAAATAAGTAGAAAAGGTAAAATGCAAATTAAGCCTTGGACTCCACTGGGGTGTTGGGTGTGCGCGTACGTGTGGACAGTGCTCTGCAGCACCTGATGCCCCAAACCTTTATGAGGTTGACATGGATCTGTCCCTCAGACTGTTATCGGTGTCATTTCTACGCAAGCAATCCTACGGATACCCATGAAGATAAGTAATGCTGCGTTTTCTTTTTATAGTTTGGTGCTAAACATGGACCTGTTTTTCCTTTCAGTTTGACACTTTCATAGCAGCATTATTCCTAATAACATTGAAGATGGAGTGAACACTGTGAGGTTGGGTTGATATCGGTGCAGGTCAAGGTCCCGTATGGGCTTGTTCCCTCTTCTCCAGGGCTCACTTAATGAGAAAACACTTGAAGTGGATCGTCGTGGCAAAGACACTAATGAGGCCAGGCTGCCGTAATGAGCTCATTGTGAGCTGTTAGCCGCTTGTGACACCGTGCCTGACTGTTACCCAGGAAGCCCTGCGCTCGCAAAGCAGTATGCTGGATTTCTTTGTCTGTTAGTCTTGCGGGTGTCTTTTTCTTTATTTTCCCCTTTGTCTCTTTGTCTATGTGTGTTTTGAATTTGTCTGGATCATTTATGTATGGAATGCACCTTTTGTAGTGTGTGTAGAGAATGGTGTGCTGTGTGTGTGTGTGTTGGAGGTCTTGATAAAACCCTGCCTCTCTGACTATTAGCAACACTGACAACATAACAAGCACATTCCCCCTCAGCCACCTACTTTAATAACCTCTCCTGTTACGGTGAGACAGCTCCTTGGCCCAGCGTATATCGTCAGCTGATTGGAATTGGGCAACCATGAAATAGAAGTCACGTTAATATTGATCTAAGTCTTTAACGGGCTGTTTTACCTCCCCGTGTCCTTGTGATCTCATTTGAGGTGAGCAGCAGCTCACTGCTGACCCTGCGTACTCGGCCACCATGCTGGACAGAAGTCTTCATTGGTAGTTCAGAAAGTTGCTCCCAGACCCCATTTGAATCTCAAAGAAACACATTGATATGGAAAGGTGTTATCAAGCTAAAAATACTTGTGGGGAAATTTCTACATGACTACAAAAACATTTGATGTACGAATAATGGATGTTCAAGGCAATAATTACTGGTAATCAATCTTTGTGTTCCTGTGATATTTGCCAGGTCAGCATGCATTTTAAACATTCCAGAGATGTAGAGGGTGGAGTAAGGTGTGTAAGAAGTTGTACCAGGGGGATAGACTAGTTGCAGGACCAGTGAACTGCCCCCTTATTCCTGACTCCAGATGTGGTCCAGATCCCAAATTTCTGCTGCCATGTTGAGTCAAAGTTATGATATAATGATATTACCATTAATCCTTAGCCAAATGGCAGAAACCCAGATGCAAAGGTACTAACTTCCTGTTGGAATGAAATGGGGCATAGCATAAATCTTCAGAGGCAAGAACTTAGCTTTTTCACCTGGCACCAAAGATTCTAGTTTTCTGTTACAGTTCTGGTTTGTGTTTTTGCATTGTGCTGGGATTGTCTTGGTACATATTGGGAGCAGAGAGGCAGTTACTTTACTGGTCTCCATAAATCAGTGTACATACACAATAATGGGGTATGTTACAATAATGACTTGTCTCGTGAAAAGTCTGCGCTCTATTTTAAAGGATGTATAAAGCCATCCATATTTGAATGGTAAGTCAGTAAAATTAGTTAAGTAAAAACCCTCTTAGACATTATTTCAAAGTAGTAAAAAAAACTTTTGTCTTTATCCATAGCCTAAGAGTTCAGGTGTTTGTCTTTGAGTATTACTTATTTTTTCACAAGTAAACAAAGCTGGGATGTCATGCTCTGTATAGAGCTGTGGACTCCTTACTCAAAAATTTGTACCTTCTTGTCTGCTTAGAGAAATTGTGCAAGTTGAAGGTTCAATTTTCAGTGGTTTAACTGTTACTGAATCTGACTAAGTATGTAAACCAGTTGTCAACAGCAATATCACTTTAAAAAATTGCTGAACAGAAATAAAGTAAAAGTTGGTGATGTTTATGACTTTATAATTATGATGATTCATCTTACTAGTTACAGAAAAAAACACATTCAGTGACCCCAGTTTTAGTTCTCAAATGATACCTTTCATTGTTTATCTGTGGTTCCCCAGCAATAACCTGATTTTCACTTTAAATCTTGTTTTTGCTTCACTGCCAGTTTGAGAAGTGCTCATATTAATTTTGATGACTCATATTTGTGTCAGATCCCCTGCAGACTCTGTGTGACCACTTTCTACCCAAATGCTGGATGTGGGATGTAGGATTTCCATCACTTTACTCTTTGCCACACTGACCATGGGTTCCCGTGCAGTTGTCCAACCATGGTGGCGCTGCCATGGTGCTGTAATTAAAAATAGTCACACATTTGTTTATTTTAATAGATCCAAAAATCAGGGATACTTCATATTTTTAAAAATCTGGTTGTATATTTTTATCATAAATAGAAGGTTTTGTTGGGAATAGAGTCAAGTGCACAATCCCCTCGCACCGACTCTTCTGTAGCAACCCAAGCAAGTTTACATTTCATAAGGTACTGGTTGAGAGGTTGAGTGTTGACTCTTCATTCTGAAAGACAGCTTGGTAAGTGCTCCCATTGAGGTGTAAGACACATTGCTGAATTGTTTAGATAAAGCAGAATGAGCAATGGTACCCATTAAGACCGGTGACTATTTTATATCTTTAGCAGGAAAAGTATCTTGAAGACCTTGTCCTCTCAGCGGCTCTGGTCTGTAACTTGGAAAACTGAGCTCTTTTTTTCATTTAGGGCTTTGATTTATTTAAAAAGTATTTGAGTCTTGGCTATCATCATTCAATTTAATTTTTTATAAATATTTTTTATCCCTTAATTTGTTGGAGGTGGAAATTAAATGATTCTTTATGGTTACCAGTTTTAGTATGTCTTAACAATGTTGGTCATTTGTTTATACAAATCAGTGGAGTTTATTGTGCTTGGCCCTTTTACAGTCTAGTTGTAGCCAATCACAACTGAAATCCTCCTACTCAACATTCCCATATTTACTGTGACCTAAACCAGAGTGTAGAATTTCATCGTTTTGCATTTGATTTACAACCACTGGATAGCTGTTTCTCGTAATGTTGTGGGGAATTTCATTCCGAAACAGTGCCGACTTTCTCTGATGTCTGATGAAAGCACTGGCGAGATGAGACGGAACAGGAAGCTTACTTTCCCTTTTTCAAGGTAGTGGTGTCGACAAAAGTCAAACATGACCTCTTGGAGACAAGAACATGCTCGTCAGGAGAGTAGGAGACATAACAAGAGCTCTGCTGAAGGAAGAACCTGTCAGAGGTGTCAGATATTCCCACCCCTCCCCTGTTTCATATGTACGCATGCTTCCGTTTTCCCACACGTGTTCTGCCCTCTCTCTTTGCGAGTGTGACTCACCCCACCAACCCCCTGTTAGACAAAGGAGCGTGTGAGTTTGTATAATTAAAGTTGATTATTGCCTTTTGAGCTTCCCTCATGTGAACCAAGCATAACCAAAGCCAGTGAGAATGCTGCTCATGGTGGCTCTAATGGGCTTTGGCAGAGAGTGCAGGCCCCTAATTGCACTGTCTGTTCAGTCTCATTCTTTCCGAAATCATTCTCCTTCGATTAACTGCCATAAACAAATCACATATATTCAGTTCTTTGCTGCAGTGGCCGTCAGGAAAAAAAGTGGTGACATAACAGTCCTATAATATGTGCACTGCAAATGCATTTCAGCTTTCTTATGCACGAAGAGATGATAAACAGCAAGTATAACATAGTATTTTATAGTATTTTTTTTAGCATGTACTGCTGTGTATGAATGAACTAACTATGACTGCTTGGTGAGTTTTTGTGTTCATTCGTACATAACTGTACCCTTCACACCAGAGCTGTAATCAGTGACTTGCATATGTGTGGTTCGTATCTGTTTACCCAACAATTTCTAACAAACTTGCTTCTAAAACTCCAAGATTGCACCACAGTTCCTAACCTTTGCGTATCTCAATGTCTCGTACCGGACAGGCACAGAGGAAGACAAGGTGGTCAAGTCCAAGAAGATGTTCCGCAGCCAAGCCATAGTCAACCAGAACCCCGAGACAGAGCTGATGCTGGAGGGCGATGACGACACAGTCAGTTTGCTGCAGGAAAAGGAGATGGACAACCTTGCTGGTAATGTAATGCAAGCAACCACAGACACACCTAGAGGCATCTCCGAACAGAACTAGCTGCTTTTAATCACACTCACTAATAAAACCCCATTACTGAGCAATCCAAAAAAAATACCAAACAATCTAACCAGAAGTATTCAAGCTAGACCTGATGCTCTTCTGAGCCGAACCAGGTAACTCAAACCCTTACAACCCAGGGGATCTTAAATGTATGCTGCTTAAACCCTCGTCACCATGTCCATCACACACCAAAGAAATATGATGACCAACATCCTGCTTACAGATTCCTAAGCTAAATTATCATGGCCTATCTGTATAGCTTTATTTATTTCCTTAATGTCGTATTATGTTTCAAGACATCACTCATGTTAACTCTGCCTTTTGAAGTCCAGCAAGGGCTTGTAGTAAGTCTCAGAACTGGCCAAAGAAGTGTCCTTCTGGATATGCGATGACAGAATGCGTTTGTCTGTTAAAGGGCACTATGGATAAGTCCTAAAGAGGATTCACGGAGATTTACTTTTCCCCCTAATTAACTACAAAAATGTGTTCTTAAATTAAGGTTTATCTATTGAAAGAGTATGCATTCCTTCACACATTCAGCTTTCTGATACATTTACTTTGTTAAATTGCCACATGATGTAGATGTGGAACTGGTGTATAAGGTTTGAGTATAAGGCTTCCTCAGTTAATATTGTTTCTCCTTGACCAGTGTGATTTAGTGTGTTTATTCTCCTATCTTGTTTATGGTCCCCAAACAGTCACTTTAAGAGACAGGCAGGTTAAATGCACAGTGCCATTGCTACAGAAAACAAACTTGGGCCGGGGTATTTCTACTAAACTAAATGATTAACTGACCTGTTGGCCTAGATGTCGACAGTCCCTCTGATTAACTGTTTTTGTTAATGACAAGCAATTCTGTCCAATTAATCAGTTTAAATCCAGATAATCTGTGAAATAAATGAGACTGCATTAACTTCTAGTCCTACTATTCCTCGTGGTTTACCGTGTGTGAAAATGGAAATGCTGCCATTAACATACTATGCAGTATTTCAGATTATCTGTCTTGACTGCTTATTGGTGTTCCATCAATGTCAACATTTGACATACTTGAAACTGTGGCTCCTCTTTTTGGTAGACAGCTCATCATTTATTTATTTAGACAGTACAGATAACTTTATCTTAGATAATTTTGTTCAATTGATTGTTAACTGAAGAAATTCATGTAAGGAATAACCTATGGGGTCTTATATTTGCAAATACAATATTTTAGATAACACACAATCCTGCTGCTGTAATAGTTTTTTTTTTTTTTTTTTGCTAAAAACAATCCACATTGCAGAAAGGCTGCTTCAAATTGGTAAGCTGCTTTTCCATCTGGTCCTGGGGTTTGACAACATACACAGAAGCTAAGAAGAAATAGGATGAACACAGTGGAAAGTCCTAGTGTTTTGGCCCATGCCTTACTGTGACCCTTCTGGATGAAAGTATACTGTAAATAGCAGTTCTGGAAAATTCAATTTAAAAAATATTTTATTTAACTTTTTTTGTACTCATGAATGCGCCATAACATAATCTGCATTGCATTTATTTCTTTATGCTCTCGCCCTAAGATTAGTGTGGCTGGTTTTTTTTTTGGGGGGGGGGGGTTGGAAGCTGAGAGCCCTGTGGTCGGCACTCTGTGCCAGCAAGAGCTTTTTTCCAGACCCCCTCTGAGTTTTATAACGGACCTCTATGTGCTGAACTGTTGGGTAGAAAGATTAAAAGAAATTGCTATCTGTTTCAGAAGCATTACCTAGTTTATTCATAGTACCTCTATATATCACTAAACAAGCCTTTATATTTAAATGCTCCCAGTTAAACCACTTCCCGGTGCAAGTAAATGGATTTGAGTTTTATATAAGTTGCCCCCTTTGTGGATTTTGTGCTTGCTGTAGTAGATTTTGGCAGTAGTTGTAAATTCCTGAAATGTTTCCTATGGTCCAATCACAAGGATTATATAGCATCAAATGGAGTGGAGTAATATTTGGTTGCAGCACTTCTACAGTCATGATGAAAAACTGACTAAATGGTTGGATCCTGACAAAAATCCACCATCTGTGAAGTAGCTATTTGTTCTTTGGTTTTGAGAGAGGGACATGTGAAACCAGCACGACAGGGTGTGTTAATGCCCATTTTAAAATATATCTTGGGTCAAAAATTGATGCTGGTCCACTAGAGGAAAAATGGTGAGGTAAAAAAGGAGCAAAGTACCTTGCACAGGTATCTGTAGTAAATGTATATTAACCCACTACAAATGTAGTGTAGACTTGGCATTAACATCCTACTGTCTGAGTTGTGCTTTGAAAAAAAACGTCCATGTTTACCTCTCAAATTGTGATTAATGGTGATACAGTATTTTATTCTAGTTGCTGATTTCGTTTTTAAAGCCTGCATCTGTTTTAACTGCAAGTCATAGTGCGATGTTCATTTTTCCACCACTAGGTGCCTCGTATTCCAGCGAAAACAAAAGCATAGTTGGCGCAAAATCCCTGTAAGATACTCTTTTCCCTCATAAAAACAGGCAGATAGCTGACAGGTTTAAAGCAGATTTATGAGAACTGAACTGAGAAAAGAACTGTTACTGAAACAATATTATAAAAGTTAATTGTTGCACTGCTGGTGCTGTGTGTAGCAAGGGGGAGAAGGAAGAATAGAAATTGACCAGGGCTATGAAATGCTGCTTGAGATGCAGCAAAATGGAAAAAATCCACAGCTGTGTTCATAGGGCTATCTCAGGGGTCATCTGTAGGTCGACAGTATCCCAGGACCACAGTTGTACTCGTAGTGCACAATGCCAGGACTGAAGAATACAAAATGCCCATGCTGAGCCAAATGAGTGGTGGGTGTGCTGACAGGAGGTCTGACGCTCATTTTGAGGTCCAATAAACTGTTAAACAAACTGTCCTAGGTGATTGTGTGCCTTCAGTTCATGGAAACACAGTCATCAGTAGCCAAGCGTACATGGGGTTTCAGTCCAGCATTGGAGTCCACAGCACAGCCCTGGAGCAAACAAATCTGGTTTATTCTCCTATACTGGGAGAACATACCTTTTATAGCTCAGCATTTAGGCCCCAGTGCCTTAATTTAAACTTGTTCAGTCAGCAGAGTTATCGTAAGAACTCTTCTGTAGCTTGTTCTTGTCTTTTTTTAGATGCTGCAAATAGCAGTTGTACCACATAGGCTTATTTGACACTAATAAGGTGCCAGAAGCCAAGTTTCCCAGCTTTGTTTACTGGTGATGGTCTTCCCATGCATTGGATGGCTCTGACTACACCCTTTATGTTGGCCTAATACACTTCTTGCAGTTTGAGCTGTAGTTTCTTGAAGGAGGGGGGCCTTATTTCTGCACTACAAAACTAAAAAGGGAACATTATAAAAGGATCCAATTGATTGATTGACTGAATTTAAAATGCCTTTATGATCTAAAAAATTACTTCCACATTTTTTCTTTTTTCTTTTAAGATGGCTTAGTTGCACACGGTCTGGTTCTGATTAAAATTCGTACTGTCTCTTATAAACCTGTCTGTATTCACTTCAAATGCCAGTGAATGCATGGGATAATAAGCTATTCTCAGTATAGTACTTCCTGCACACAGTGGCATCCTGGGGAAGGCAGGCAACATGTGAGAAGTCCCAGCAGTGTTGAACTTGTGTAGCTTTGTTCAAGTGGAAAGGCTCATTTGCTGTATGTTAAACGGATCTTTCATCTTTCTTTAAACTATTATTATTTTAATATGATTTTAACAAAAAAGCAGTTGACATTTTGGAAAAATGTTATAGTTTGACACATTACATTTAATATGTTTCACTTTAATAATGATGGTTATCAGCTACTGTCCCTCTAGAGACTGTAAATTGAACTTAAGTGCCTCAGAAGCTTAAAATTTCTATATTAAACTTTTCTTCTCTGATGAAGGCATACACAGAGTGAAAAGAATGATGAAATTTCATTCTGTGAAAGCACCCTTTCACGCTAGGAGAGGACAGAATAGGAGCACTGTTGTTTTAATGATGCCGTTTCCCAGAATGCCCCTGTGTGCTTGTTGCAGTGCAGTGCAGTGGTGACATCACAGGGTGGGGAGCGGAGGGAGCCTGTGCCTTCTGCACACAGGCAGCACACTCCTACTGGAACTCATAAACACCTGTTCTACATACACACTCTGCTCTTGATGGAAACTTTTGGAGTTTTTATTTCAGTAAAACAAGGTGTCAGTATCAAATGTTTCAGTTTAACTTTTGGTTTGGCTATAAATAAAATACGGTGCACAGTTCTAATGCAACAAAAGTAAAGCAGAAGTGTTCTGTGTGCAGTATTGTTGTATCTGTTGGACCCTGCCAGACCTGAATGTGCAGTTTCATAAAAGGGTGCACTTAGTGCCTGCTGTGGTGCTGGAGGAGTCCTGGGGATCCTAAAATTGCACCATGCCTTGTGCTGCACTTGGTCCTATTTTGAGGACCCTCCCATCAGGCCTGGCAGCACTGTTAGGATGTCAGACTACTTCCTTACACTTAAATCATTATTATTCTTATTTTTTTGCAAAATTTCAGATTATGCTACTCTAATATTGAGGCTGTGCTAAAATGGCTCAGAACAATTTGGAATAACTTTTTTCTCTTTTCTTTATGCACTTTTTTTTGTCCATTTCCCAGTCAGCAAAAACAAGTTTTGTTATTTTTAAACTTTGTGGTTTTAAGAATGTAACCTTTTAAAATTTGTTTTTGAATAAACATTTGTTAGATGGATGAAGTCATTTTATAGGTTAAGGAAAAAATACAGATAATTTAGTACATGCATGCGAATGGATATTTTTTTAAGATTATGCTCTGGTGGCATATGGAAACCTTACCGTATCCCATTATTCTTTATGTAAACATTTTAATGCTATATCCTAATTATGGGAAGAGTGTCCCAGAAGGGATTACTTCTAATCCCCCCTCTCTGTGGCTCTGGTTGGAGTGGATTAACGGTGTATTGTCTCGGTCTTTACAAGTGCCCCTTCGGGCTACTGCACAACCAGTCCTGTACATCTCAAACACCTCATTCTGCATGTAATTGAAGGTTTCCAACCGACATGAGAAAGATAACATACCATTAGGAGATATGGCCTTATTCTCAAATCCTATTAGAGATGTGGTGATGACAGAGAGCGGAGTAGCTCAATCCCAGTACTATACTGTACATCGCAGTTTACTGCACACACAGTCATAGCAACTCTAACAGCGGTACACAGGAAAGACTGAAAAGGGAAATGCATTTGCTGTTAAATATTATCATAATATATATTTGATTATTGTTATTGGAATAGGTTACAAGCTGTTGATGCTGTTGCATTAAAAAATAGTACTTTCATATTAAATATAGACATACATTACAGTTTAATTATATAATACCATCAGTAAAATGTTGTACAGTTTTGTTTATATTTTATTCACAATTTAGCATAAATTCATTTTGCATAACGCATAAAACCTTTACAAGTATCGGAAATGTGTATTATACTAAATACTAATTTTCGATCGATTTACTATATTACCGTATGTTTAGATTTTGCACTATTAAAGCGTTATATCTGAATAAAACGTTGTAATTTATCCGTCGAATGTTATCATGGTGTCTCTAGGGCAATCTGCTTGGTTGTACAAAATTAGCGTCGTCAGTTCTTCCTTTCACATGAATGAATCTTGTGAAGAAGAAAATGTTTAATAATTAACGGCGAATATTATAGTGACGTGCTAGCGGTGCACTGTGTGTCAAAGGGACGGGAGTGATGTTTGACACCGTCGTGGAGGGGGGTGCGGGGGTGAGCTAGCGGACCGCCTCAAGACGGCGCACCGTGAACGAGCGCGCTGGGAATTGAAACCAAAACCCACTTGTAATCCTGCAACAGTATCGGCCATAATTGGCCCAGCAGCCCAGATTAAGATTGATGAGACATTAAAGTGGCTCCTCGGAGTTCAGGAGATCAATAAATAAATATCCCGGTGTGCAAAGCGCCGCGCGCGCTCCCCAGAAGATGGAAGATGGAGGATGGAGAGGTGCGGTGGGGGAGACCGAGGTGGCGCAGGAGAGATACCGCTTCTTCCCGGACATAACAAAGCTAATGGCTCGGTGTCACCCTCGAGCGTCACCCAGAATCCCACTCAAAATTTTTACCTCAGATCTTCACCCTGATTCTCATGTCGGAATGTCATCTCTTTCACCCACTTGACGGTTGGTTTGGTATGGAAACTGGTTTCGTTTTGCGCGAGTAAATAAATAGTTTTCCTTCAGTCACTTTTTACAAGTTAATTGTTATTGAATGTCAGGGATGACAGTTTGTTCTGTACCTACAGCCACCGCCAAACGACCTGCTGCTTCACGGGGACACATTTAAATTCCTCTTTTAACCTTATCGTCAGTTTAGTATCGTATGTGAACGAAACCACGTTTCAAAACAATAGCAGTTATACCCCGACTGAGAAATGTGACAATAGACTTCTGGACTCTGTTCTGTATTAAAAATTTCTTATACATTTGCCCTATGAGGTCAAAAAAAGTACTTCAGAAATGTCGTACAATTTCTAAACGCACCGCAAGTGTTTTTCCGCGTGATGTTGTCTTTATTATTATTATTATTATTATTATTATTATTATTATTTGTAGTAGTAGTAGAAGAAGAAGAACTACTAGTAGTAGTGGTGGTGGTGGTGGTCGTATTATGGTGGTGGTAGTCTTGTAGTTTTGTTTCACGCTATTCTCTACTTTGAACTAAAGTGTTGAGGATGAACATGTATTTATACACTTTATTAAACGACTCGTAACTTCTGTTAGAAATCCGTTAGCTGATCAGGGAGAGCGAGTCATATTTAACAGCGCTGTAAACCGGTGAATACGGTTTAATATGCATTTAATAAAAATACATCGCTTGGAGAAAGTGTGGTCGCGCAGTGAAAGTGCTTAGTGTGAGTGGGATTGTGTGTGTGTGTGTGTGTGTGTGTGTTTTGTATGTTTTGACGGCTGTGTATACCCCCCTCCCCAGGCCCAGTGATGCTGAGCACCCCCGCGCAGCTCGTGGCCCCCGTGGTGGTCGCACGCGGGACCCTCTCCATCACCACCACTGAGATCTACTTCGAGGTGGACGAGGACGACCCAGCTTTCAAGCAGCTCGACCCCAAGGTGCGTCTCTCACGTCTCCTGCTCAGGTTCCTTGTCGTGTCCTGGGTGCTCGTTTCATCACAGCTGCTCACTGATCCGTATTACACATTGCTGAGCTGAGCTCGTACCCTCGTTGGTACGTGACGTGTTCTTCTTTTTAGAAAGAATAATCTGGGAGCAAACTTAAAAATATATATATAATTTTTCGAAAAATCCTACTGGCCTCTTATTAAAATGCTGTAGTCAAGGCGCCGTGTTTTACTAACCCCTTCATCGTAGTAGAAATAAATGTGTTATACATCTTCTTTTTAATAGGGGTCTATTCGGGGTTGCGGTTTTTAACTGCAGTCCTTTTTTTTTTAAATTTTTATCCATGTGTACAAACCTTACAAGATTAAATGTGTAATAAGGTTGGATGGATACAGACAAAAGGACTGTTATTTATATTTTATTGTTTCAAAGATATTGGGCTGTGGCTTTGCTTTAAATAAATATAAATGTAAAATAATGAGCCAGACAGTTGCACCGTTGTCTGGAGGTGTAAGTGCCCGTTTTTAGCGATTTTTAGTCAACCTTTTTAACAAACATTTTGCACCGTAGTTTTACATAATATAAGACAAAAAGCATACAAATACGAAATTTAATTAAAATGTTTTCTTAATTTTACAGTAATTTTACTGATATTTTATACGATGCATCATTTATCGCGGCGTCTGGTTTTTATTTCATGCGTTTTTGGGTATTACTTTTGTATTCATTTTTATTTCTTTTTTCCATCTAAATCATTTAATTTTGTAAGTTGCAAATATTAATGTAATTCGCTATGTTAAATGGTATTTTCTGGCTGTTTGTTTGGAAATGGAGTGGAGGGTGGAAAAAAAAAATCCCGCTGCTGATTTAATACATAAATATTTCTGCAGACAGTGATTGGAATCACCTTTAGAACAACAAATAGTACTTGATTTTTTATTAGATTTTTTAAATAAATTCAGAACAGAATTTTTTTAAAAAAAATCAAGTCACAAAATGTTATATCCAGTGTTTTCATATCCAAGTGCATTTTTGTCAGATATAGTTTATATATATTTTCCAGGCATTGCCAGAAAGCAAAATCAGAACCAAATGTTGAAATATATTTTTAAATTAAAATTCAAGTATATTTATGGAATGTTTAAACTGAACAAAATGTAAACTTTTAAGATGTTCCTTCGACAACAGTAAAAAGTAAAATATCGATGCATTTCTACCTTGATTTCTTTACCAGAAAGAGCCCCAATATCCATGAAGGGATGAAGTTATTTTTACGCGTCACAAAAACAACATTCACAATCTCAGACCACTGGAATCACAATCTATACATGTACCTTTATACAGTATAAAAATGTACAGTTATATTCTGTCAGGTGTATTTGACTAGTTATCAAATTGATGTCGATTATAAATTATATTTACCCTTCAATTGTTCTGACCCACGGTGGGCTACATATGCGCTCCCAAATGACAGCGGTTGGCCTTCCTGGTATTATTCGTCAGCCTTTTGGATTCTTTTTTTTTTTTCTTTTTGGCAAATTTGATAATCCGGGATACATCCTCGGACATGTCTCTTACAAGTCACAGAACAAGTTTTAAAAATCAACAGCAGTGCTTGGGTTTTCACGTAATCCTAGGTCCAGATCTTGCTCAAGATCCCGTCGTGGCGCCGCCAGTAAGCGCGGCCGGTCGTGGGGCAGGTGAGCTCAGAGCTTCTCCAGGCTCTTGGGGTTGGTGAGGATCTCCCGCGCCAGCCGCCACGTCTGCTTGGCCGCGTTCTCGAGCGCCGAGTGCGGTTTCCCCTGGAACAGGTCCAGGTTGGGCAGGAAGTAGTGCGGGCAGCGCCGGCACTGCAGGCACGAGATGAGCTGCAGCAGGATGCCGTTGAGCCGGTCGCCCAGGCAGTTCTCGTCCCAGTCCGACTCGCGCGGGTGCTTCTCGCACTCGTACGACACCAGCGTCTTCATGTGGTAGTTGTTGAGCGGCTGTCCGGGCAGCTCCAGGTGTCGGTCGCGCAGCGTCTTCAGCACCGACAGGCACTTCTTCCTGCAGCCGCCCAGCAGCAGCCGGTTCTCGGCCTCGGCAAACTGCAGCACCCAGGCGTCGCTCTCGGCTGAGCTCTGCTTGCCGTTCAGGGAGTAGCACTCCTTGGAGAGCAGGTTGAAGCCCTCGGCTTTGACCTCTGCCACGCGGTTCGGCCCCGGCCAGGGGATGTGCGGCAGCGGCCAGTGCGCGGCACTCCGCGGCCAGATGCCCGTGCACTTGAAGGCAGGGGTGATCTGGACCACGTAGCGGTCCCTGATGCGCAGCTTCACCTCGCTCGTGTCAGCCACCATCTTCACCACGTCCCGGTAGCTGCATTTATCCACGGCCTGCGCCACCAGCGTCTGGAAACGCGAGCGGATCTTGCGCGCAGACAGGTAGCCGGAGGCCGTGATGAACTCGACCCAGAGCGACATGCTCCTCTTCCGGCCGTCGCTGAGCTTGAGCACGGCGCAGCCCGGCAGGGAGCCGTCGTCCACGAAGTTGAAGACGCCCATCTGGTTGAGGTAGAGCACCACCTCGAACTCAGTGGGCGAGATGACCTCGAGACCCTCGAAACGGTTCTCCATCTCGTTGAGGGAGCTGATGAAGCGCGGCTCCTGCACCTCCACCTCCTTGAGCACGTCCGACACTACCTTGCACACCTCGCGGATTGTCTTGGAGATGGCCGCCTTCCTCGACTGGCATTTCTCGTTGTAGTATTTGTTCAGGTGGTACACGAGCTTGGCCTGAGCAGCCACCATGTTGGGGCAGAGATCCGGGTTGTACACCGGAGTCTCGCAGTACGCCGACGGATCCAACGCGGCTGTTTGTACCGGAGCCAATTTTAGAGAAGAAAGTAGGCTACTGAAAGGAAAAATAAAAATATTTATTTATACAGTGTGTCTGCTTTTAAAGCAAACTCGTCTCCTGTGCTCAGAGCACCCCCTCGGCGATCTTCTCGGCGTCGCGCATCCGCTCGTCTCTCAAATATGTCCCTCGATTTCGGTTTACGAACAACAGTCAGAAGTCCGCGGCAGCGCGCATCGCAATGGGACCTTCGCTCCTTTTTCAGTAGGGAAGTCGAGGCTCCGCGGTGTGTATGTAGTTTGTGTGTTGTGTGTCGTGTGTGTGATGAGGAGGACTGCCGGTGTTGCAGTGTTTAAGAGCTCTCGAGCGCACCGGTGTGGAAGTGATGGAGGGAGGGAGGGTCGGACTCGGGGAGGTCCAATGGCCACGGGAGTCGTCAGCGCAGCCCCCCTACTCCACACACAAACACACAAACTCGGTACAGCACACGGTAATGCTGCCTGCCTCTTACACACACCAGCAGTACACGTTCAGGTAGGAGGAGGCGGCCAGGACTGGAGACAACAATCACTTAATGTGGCCGCTTGTTTAGCGGGTGCGCAGTTAACACGCAACACACTGACAGGTAGAGCGCTGTCACTGTGTACCGCTCTTTCGTCTACATTCAGAAGTCCTGCTGTATTTGTACAGCAGTTTCTTTTAGTATTTCAACTGCAGTTATTTATATTCGTCCCCTGTGCAGCAGTGCTATATGAGTAGGTGCTTAAAAAGAACAAAATGATTTGGACGGTACGATATTAAACTATATACGCTACCGAGTCCAGTGAGGCGGTGCGGGAGCGGAGGAGCTCGCAGTGTCACTCATCACTTTACTGATGGCTGCTCGTAACGCCGGGTTTGTGCTTGGAGATGCGTCTTGTCCGCGTCTCTTCTGTGCTTGTATTTGACAAAATGTTTTAAGACTGTTGATATGTTTTATTATTACAGGATTTTTTTTGGGCGACCTTTATAGTCTGATGTTTAACGCATGTGCGCACTCAACTTTTATTTGTATGTGTGAATTTCTCTTTAATCGCTCGTAAATAAGACATAATTGCTCATGTAAGAATAATGATGTACAGCAGAATTTGCTACTGTGCGATTTTGCATTAACTCTTTTATTCGAATGCTACCCCGCGTATAGAATAATATAGCCTTTTTATTTCACAGAGATAACAAATATAGATTTGATGTTACTTGATAGTTTTTTTTGTTTCTGGATACTGCCAGATATATTTATATGTGATGTTTTCGAAAACTATTACTTTGTTTGTTTGTTTGTTTGTTTGTTTTTTATTCATGTATATTTTGATTTTTCGAAACCGTTATGTGCGCGTCACTTTCCCGTCATTTAAATGTGCTGTGATTTATTTCAATTCCGTTTTCAGTATTTTTAATAACGCATTTTAACTTAATTCCACGCATGGTTTTCATTTTATGTCTTTTTTCCGTAGGATTTATTTTAGTGTTTTTTCTCTTTTCTATTATTTAGTACAATGTATTTGTGTTAAATCAGTGAAAAGCTTTAAGACGGGCGCGCTCGAAAATGGCCTGTTTTGCTTTATTCTTCAGAAGAAGACGAGATCTTTGTGATAAATTTATGTAGTTTTTTTTATATACGTCACAAACCATTCCCCGACAAGTCTATCTGTCTGGTACCTCAAACTGTTGAATCTCCCTTTTGTGAAATTTTATTCCTGTAGAGTCTGTACAGCTTACATATTTGGCTTCAACAATATTCGATGTTTTTCAATGTAGATGTCTAACAATAAAAAACTAAAAATCTTCGTTTTTGTGTGTTAGAGAACATGTAAATTCAAATCAGGCTTTTCAAGTGAGTATATTTCGCATTCATCTTTGGCTTAATGACAAATTATACACTATTATAATTAGAATCTGCAACATGTTTTTGAATGAGTCTTGTGAAAAGCCTGTAAAATATATTTCTCAAACCATACCGGTAGTAATAATGAATTTTTATCCTAAGCTGAATACGCTTTTAAATGTGCACATTTAACTCGTTGAAAATAATTTACAAATGTAAATATATCTTAAGTGCGTTGTATTGTGTTATAATTTGTTTATTCATATATAAAACTAAGTTAATTTCTTTAGCATTGTTCAAGAGCGTTAATATTAATTTTAAATTGAAATAATAGGCATGGCATGTTTAGTAACTTTTTAAAATAAGTGTTTCTATTTGTGGAAAGATTAAAATAAGAGACAGTTATTGGAGTACCATTCTCAAAATGATACTGTGATTCCATTATATTCCACCCCCCCCCCCCCCCTTTCTGGTTTTCTTCTGNGACAGTTATTGGAGTACCATTCTCAAAATGATACTGTGATTCCATTATATTCCCCCCCCCCCCCCCCTCTTTCTGGTTTTCTTCTGTCCCTAATAAGTATAGCTTTAATGTTTGTTCAGATCTGTAGCATTTCAAAATTCAGTGTTGCTGTATTGGATGTCAAATGGGAAATATGAAATTAATTTTAATGAAATGAAAGGAGATGAGCATCACCACTTGGAGGAAATGTTCTTTTTCACTGTATGTGTGTGTGTGTGTGTGTGTTAGTAATTACTCATGTTGTGAAGGAAACAGTCAAGCACATCCCAGGCCATCCTGGAAGTGCTTTTTGCAGCTCACGGGTTAGGAGCCTGATTACCATTGATTACCATTGCTAAATCCTCTCTGACTCCAACTGAAAATCTCTTGCTTCAAACATTATCATTTATCACACACAGTAATCACAGGCATACAATTTACCTTCAGCACAAAAAACACAAAATACATTTATTTTTATTAAAAAAAAAAAAAAAAAAAAAGCATACCCAGAGAAACACAAGTCAGATTGAATATGTTGAAGACCAGGGTGGAGAGGGTTGATATGGCAACAGAAGCAGTGTGGAGGAGCAGACCCACCCTTGGGCGACTCCCCTTATTAGTCCCCCATGACTGCCCTGTCCTATTTTATGCAATCCAGTCAACTGTTTTTGTTTTTTTTGTTTTTTTTTGTTTTTTTTTAAAAAGCGCAGATAAGGAGGACCATTATTTGCGTGGGGTCTGTTTGTTGCTCCAGCAAAGGACTGCATACAAGGGGTGCCTAATTACTTATTTTGGGGGTTATTGGGCACAAGACATAGGAATGTATGAGCTTAAAATGACAGGGCCTTTCCAATAATGGTGCTGCTGTGCATGCATGCAGTGAACAGCTGTATGAACACTCTACGTCCATTTCTTTTGTAAATGGCTGTAATGAAATACAGGTGGACCCCTAACACTGGGAAGTGCCAGTTTAAATCCCATCAGGCATGGCTGGGAGAGAGGCCTCTCTCCTTGTGCTAAAGTGAGGCTCGAGGGCTTGTTTGAAGGGCACCCACTCTGCGTGGAGAAGCGAGCAAAACATGCTAACGTTCCTCCATGCATCTGAAAGTGGAGGTGAAATTCTGGATGTCTGTCTCCTCCTCTTATACATGCTGTCTGGACTAGGCCCCTGTCTAGTTCACTCTCTGTTTCACTGTCCCTCTATCTCACTGTCTTTTACTTGCGTGCACGTTCTTGAGCACGCAGGTACTGGTGATTATTAAAACCAGACTCACTGTGGTGTTGAACATGTTTTTTTCAAGCACCAATATCAGGTAAATACTTAGCACCTCCTCTACTGTGGCAGTAGTGTGTATTCCTCCTTTCCTGGCTGCCACATGTGGTGATGGGGGCAGGGACCCATCAGTCTGAGTTATCATGAGATCATGAGTCCAGTCAGCTAATGTGGCTAGGCCACGGCACTCCTCAGGTTCTACATACCTATGGCCTGACCTAAACTAGGAGTCCTGAAGTCTTTACCTCTCACTTTCATGCCCTGCTGCAAGCTCCCCTCAAACCACCATCATCCACTAGAAACGCAGAACTATTGCTGTTGTAGGGGCCTGCTGCTGAACATGTGTGTTATGAGCATCATTGCTGAAATCACTTTCGTGTCTGACATGTCCTTTCACTGTGAACGACTGTGCAGGCACAGGGCGTGCCCACTACCGCCTATTTCTTTGCACTCCTCCTCCAATTCCTCTTGTTTTCCTTGCTCTGTTTTGGAGAACGGCTGATTCTTTCAAAAGGGTCTGGACTGTCAGTAACATGCTCTTGATATTACACATGACACAGTAGTTATAACTGAAATAATCCTTTCATTGTTCAGCTACAGATATTTTAGTATTTTGGTATTCCTTTTAGTTGTGTTTTATAGTTACTTCATTGTTGCTCTTGGGATTCTCATTTGTATAGCATTTATAGTTTTAAATCTCAGCCTGATTGTTTAGTATTTTATTTAGCTCGCTTAATATTAAATAGAATTTTTTGTGTATGAGAGACTTGTATGAGAGACTAATTCAGTTGTCAAGACGTTTTTCATGGGTTTTGGTTGACTTAAATGAAAGGCTTAGTAGATGTGTACAGAACCACAAGTGTGTGCATTTCAGCAAGTCCAAAGGAACCCTCCAGAAAAACTGAAGTGTCCAGAAATACTTCAGGGGATAGTCTTTAAAACCGTAGTGTTTGTTCCCTCTTTACTTTCACACTTTCAGAAGTTTACTGGGTAATACATGCCCCAAATGTAGAGAAAAGATTGCAGTTTTCATCAGTATGGTCCTGATGTCTTTGCCACTTGCTGAAAACTTACTGGTTTTCCTTCATGAGGGGAAGCTTCTCTCTGATGCTGTGAGGATGTCCTCACGAGAAGGAGATGAAGAAATGCATGCAATGTTGCGTATGCTCTGCCGAGAAACTGGCGGCTCCCACGAGGACCAGAACCGTGGCATCCGGCTGCTTTACCAGACAGTGCTGAATAAACATCCTAAGAAGTGTCAGACCTTTATAGCTACAAAAACGTGTTAATTGGAGTTAATGGAAGTCACTCTCTGTCCCTGTTAATAACACCACCATTTCTTGACAAATTTAAGCCACCATGTCGCTCTCCTTATAATGCATGCAGTATTTCGTGGTAACCATTAGAACTTTATTTCTAAGTTTGATTTCTTGTGGGGCAGAAAAAGCATTACAAAGAGCACGTAGAGCAGGATTGATATTTACTGGATGTAAACCCCGACTGTAGTAACCACGACCAAATACTGTGGAGGAAGTAAAAGTGGAATTACAAGTGTAAGCCACAAGATGAGTGTACAGCACATAATTATTTATGTGCTGTAGAGAAAGAAAATAAAATATAAAATGCAATTAATAATTGGGGTGCACTCTTCCCACATTTGAGTGTTTTTATCACTGGGATTTCACTTTCAGCATCCTGTTATTTTAAGCTATACAGCTTGGTTGTACATTATCATGGTCTCCAACTTTTCAGGTGATCGAGCCCCCCCCCCCCCACTTTAGCCAGTCCCCCATGGATTGATTGTGTCCTTTAATTTGTTTTATTTTTCCATGCCCCATGTTGCCCCCACCCTTGGTGATCTGCACTGGAGACAACGTAGCCAGAGGCATTCACAGGTCTTGTCAGGATCAGCGAAACAGGCAAAAGCCATATGTGGTTAAAGTCAGAGACACAAAGGAGGCAGAGGGTTGAGTCGGGGGGGGGGGGGTGCAGAACTTGTCTTTGCTTTGCTTTTTTTGTAGCCTGGAGAGGAAAAAAGAAGAGGAGAAAAACACAGAAATTAATTAAATGTCTCCGCTTAGGGGAATCCAGCCCTCCACCAGATGAACCCCCCTGCTAAAAAATAGAATGCTTGTCAGCTTTTCTGATAAATGACCACATGAATTTGCATAGGTTTTACATTAATACATTTTAGTTTTATTTATTAAAACCGGGGTTTACATAATAATGCAGAAAATCAGTAATATGCTTTGCGTTTGGAAAGCTGGAGGATTACTACGACCAGTGATAGATTTCTCAGAGCGTGTGTCTTTGGAGCTCTGAGGTCATTTAAGCTGCAACATTGTGATATATTTTCTTCTTTTCTGTTGTGTTCTGTTACAGCTTTGTTAAGGAGGCCACATTATCAGCTAAACGGCAGCGCTAAGGAAAGTACCTGTCAGAGTTGAGGGAGGGATTCAAGGCAGCTCGTTTATTATTTTCTGAATCCCTCTTCATAACTGCCTCCAGCCTTGTAAATGCTTGTCGTAAAGCACCACCACTCCACCTCTGAATAGGGTTATACTTTGTTCGTTCGTAGTTGGAAATTGAGTAATGCAATAGCGGTAGCGCACACAGAATAAATCACAGCATTTCAGAAGCTGAAGGGCCCGCTCCCTGCATTATGAACAAAAAGGATCTCCTTCATGCCAACCTTTTTTTGCCCCCTTTTTTGTTTTACAAAAGGCATATATTTGTAACTCGATGACTGTTTCATTACTTTAGAAATGTAACTCTTACATTTCATTCTAGTAGCGAGGACCAGGAAATGCGATCGGAAGCACTGCTCCAATTAATCTTAATTGTCTGTCACTTAATTGTCATCGTTTACCAGCTGACCTGATGGTACTTAACCAGAAAGTGTTCATTGCTCCCTAGGTGTTGTACAAATGGTTATCTAAACCTTCTCTTTAAATGCCTCTCATTAGACAGCAGTGAAAGCAAAAAAAAGGAAAAGTATAACGTAAACCCTTTATATATATTTTAAGTTGGCACGAAGGGGATCCTTTTTGGGAGGATCTGGGCAGTAATGAATTGCTGGTGGCGAAGCCTATAATATGAAACTGGGTCATGTAACCCAAATAAAGAATGAAGGCTTCATAATTGCCAGTCCTTGAGATCTGAGGTGCCGGGTGCCGACTGTCAGAGCCGGGGCTAATGATGACAAATGCTCTTCTATGTAGATTGCGGAGTGGGCCAGGCTGGTGGGGGTGGGCGAGGGGAGGGACTATGGAGCAAACATCATCTACGCAGGGCCATCTACATGGCTGGCACTCCCAAACCTAGACTTGAACACAGGAACACCTAAATCATAGTATGCAGGGGACAGAGGTCATAGCACACTCACTCCTCAAAAGTATCTTTGTTTTGGGACTCTGATTCTGTGCTATTTTTAAAAACAATCTTTTCGTGTTCTGCTTTCCAAGAAAAACAAAATAGCTTTTTTGTAAACAAAAAATTGATTAAACAGTAACCCATGTTAACAATGATGACATTTATTGATGTTTTGTAACTCATTCATTTCTATTGCCATAATTTCTAATAAATTAAAATGAAGTCAGAAACAAACACATACTTTATTTATTCATTCATTTAATAAAGTGCAGTCTTTTGCAAATCAAATTTTTTTTTTTCCCTTCCTGGATTTACTTATGCAGTCAAATTGTATGATAACATTTCTGTTCACATAAATATTACAAATGTTTGGTTTTTTAATGCTATGTTTTATGCAATGTTAAAGACTACTGGTAATGTAAATCTCTACTTAGGGTCACCTGGGTTATAAAAGTTATAGATTTTAAGTGTTCTTTAGTTATTTTCATCTTTGATTGTGATATTACACAATTAAAAAAAAAATTAAAATAGGTTTATTTGTTTTAATAGCCATGGACTAATGCCAGCTTATGAAACCTGTGAACTAAACAAAATTGCAAACTTACAGATTTAGTACAAACACACTGTTTTAAAAGACACTTTAATGAGACAAGTTAATTACAAAACAAGCACGACTTGAAGGCTAACACTTGTAGTTATCTCAGCATGGCTCAAAATGTATAATTGCCAGTCTCACTAAAAATGTAGTTCATTTTTTCTTAAGGATGGAGTGGAATTGCAAAAATTGTTAAATAACAAACTGATGAGTAGTTTATTTCAGCACAGCTTAAACTCATTATACCTGACCCACACAAAGGGGGGATGATTTTTTTGTAAGACAGTAAAAAGATGTATGCTTGATTTCAAGAATGCTTATTTGACGTTGCTGTAGAATGAATCTGTGAGAATGTGAAACACTGAGAGTCGTTTTCTGCGTGAGCAACCGTGCCCTCTATGTAAATTTCTTGTTCTTTAAAAGAAAGATGAAAAAAGTGCCTCATTACATTTTCCAAAAAGCGGCATTGTTGCAAAAAGCCATAAATCTGATTTCACTTACGGTGACGTTGGCCGCTGCTAATAAAAGAGCAAGGCCTGGGTATAGCCTGCCCAGATTTCCCCAATTTGTTGCTTGAGTGGCTCTTGAAAGGGGGTCCTGCTTTGTACAAAGGCAGGGCCTTTTGTGTTTGGTCTCGCCCCATCTGTGTCATCTGGTGGTCTGTGCAAAAGGGGGCAGCCGCTCTGCTGGCCGTTTTATGGACTCTCCGGGGGCGGCGGCGGGAGTTCATAAGCACGGCTGGTCCATTGTGAGCCTCGCGCAGCTGACACGTGTGAATGGACTCCACCATATTGACGGATAATGTCTGCTAATGAAACAGAGGAGGCCGCCTTGTTCTGGCAGGGGGCTCGTCCTCTCCACTTCCATAGAGCAGTGCTCATAGCTTCAGTTAGCAGCCCTTAGCCTGATAAACTTGTAGTGGTCTCTGGGTCACACAGTAAAACTGATATGCTGTCGTTGACTATAGAAGCTTCAGGCGGGAAGTTTGAGTGCTTCTGTTGGGGTGGCGCCACAGCGGATACATGTTTTTTATTGTGGTCTTGCATGGCTAGTGCTAGCGGCTGCCTCCTCCCACCGTGTCAGGCAGGGCTGATTCGCCATGGCGGTCGTCCAGCTTGTTCAAAGCAATGGCTGCAGCCTGCTGCTAACAGAGGCCTCGGCACTCCTCACACCCCCCCAGCCACAATGCCCACACCCCTCAGCGTTGCTGCATGGAAGGCACATTCACACGCCACCGTTTTACATCTCTCTTGCCCTCAAAAAGGGAGGGAAAAGGAGATTGTGGGAAGGAAAAGGACCTAGCTTCGACAGGACCTAACTTCGACAGGAGGCAAATCCAGAGGCATTTTGTCCTCTGAGATTATGCACCCCCGCAGCAGTCACACTGCAGGAGCTCTTGGGCCTCTGAGATCAGATTTGCCCTTTTTTCCGTTTCCCTCCCTGCTGTAAGAAGAAAACATATGGGTTCAGTTGGCTATCGTTTATTTCACATGGTCTTTAGTGTCTATCAAATCATGCTCTGGAACTTGCTCGTAAAAAGTCCATCTGATGGAGTTTAAGAACATCTATGTCTCCATGCAGACTTTTTCTTCATAATTCGAAAGAAGACATTATAGCAGCATCCAAAGTAAAAACTGTTTACTACACAGCTGTTAACCCTGTGTGTGAGATAAGAGCAGATCAGTAATCCTAGAGGCCTCAGACACATGGTTTCAGTTGGATCTTTATATCAGGACCATTTGTCAATACTGTATTGATGGGAGTCTAGTGTTTGTCAGCCCTCTGTCCTTGTGTTTATCCAAACCGACCTCTGACAAGTAGATGAGCAGAAGTACATTTGGTTTCTCCAGTGCCATTTTAATGGAAAAGACGCTACAGTAGTGTGTGTCCTGTTTTTTGCCTCTTATACCTATCCACTCTACATGAGTTTACAGTTCGTGAGTGCTTGTCTGTTGCATTTAATTCATCCAGTTCCTGGTATCCTTATGTACTGCCAGAAGCCACCATCAGCCTTGGACACAACAGATTTTTTCACTTGTGTCAGTCTTAGGAGTACTGCTTCCTCCTCTGATGTCCTTTTATGGACTCTCCAGAGGCTGCATTAAAAAAAACTCTTTTGTCATTTTTGAAGCTAATTGTTGCACATCACTCTGCATTTTCTGCAGTACCATATGTTAAGTGAACTGGGGTTTTGTGTCACAGTGGCACAATTAAAAAAACAAATTATCTTCTATGTTTTTGAAGGTTCAGAAGTTTTTTGGTTATCTACTTGTCAAGGATGATGATAATTGTTATGATGTTGTCATAGGTCTGCCTGGAAAATGTATTTTTGAGGCTCAAATATGGGCTTATACCCAAAACAGAGGAATTCTGTTGGAGAGCCTCCACATTTGTAGCAATCTATCCCACAGGAGTTACTGGAGAAGCTCAGGTTCATTAGAGGCTACCTTGGCAGCTATTAGCCTGTACAGGAGCCTGATTCAAGAGGGTTTTCTATGAATATCTGCCCTTAGGGCAACCCTAGGGGCAAAATGATTGTCCCTTCGCAGTCCTACTTTCAACAGTCTTAGTTGTTCGGTAGTTGATCCATTCTGGTGCTGTCAAACTTGATGAGCTGAAGTTGGGAAGATGTGGGCAGGGTAAGTCTACTTAGCTGTCCACAGGAAGCAGAACAGCCAAAATGGACACACCTGGTACCAGCAGTTGGGAAAAGAAAATCCGGCGATCTCTATGACTTCGTGTTCTTACCTAGATGCAGCACAGCATCATTTTATTGCCATTTCATTTCTTTCTTTCATTTGGCGGGGCCCTTGGAAGTATCTTCAACACTGGGGAAGGTGGACTGGGCAGAGGGAGGGGGTGAGCGCTGGTGTTGACGCCGTCTAAGGAAGAGACGGATTGGGCGTTTACAGGAGCCGTCTTATTGCAGATCGGACGCAAGAGAGATGCTGCTCCAGCCCCATGTGATGGATGACTGACAGCGGGGTGCTGGGGGGGGGCTGATGCCTCCTGTGCTTTGCCGTTGCTCCCCTTGATCATGTTTCTCATGCTTCCCTCTCATCTGAGGAACATCAGGGAGATCCAGGGGGGTGCTTCCTGTCCTTCTATTCCCTCATCTGCACGTTCAAGATGATTTTTTTTGTTTGCTTATTTGCAAAATCCTTTTTTTCTGCGAAGCTCCTGCACCTCCTTCATCTCTCTCTACCCTTCTCTTTCTCACTCTCACCCTCTCCCCTTAATCTCACTCCCTGTTTTCCTCCTCTGTTTGCCTTGGGGCAATGAACTAATTTCAGGTTCTATAATTATGGCTTGTTGTACACCTGTCTGCTATGAATGCATCCCCATCCTCCATCTTCCCCTGCTTAATTAGACACCGTCCTAATTGTTGTTATTGTGGTGTTTTCCGTAATTAACGTGATTGATGGCGCTGTCAGAGGAGTTTTCCGCCTGTTCATTTTCAGAGGGGCAGGAGATATAAGGGGCTGGTCTGTCCCCAACTGGTCAGCCAGGAGACCCTGCCCGACAGTTCTGTCTCCATCCTCCATCCTCACAGGGTCTAGGGGAATGTCAGGGAGCTTTCTGAGGACTGAATGGAGGCCACAATTGTAGCTGCTTTAAAACCATTATGGCAGTGAATGGCCACACAATGGCTAGCGCTGTGCTTTGTTCAGCCTCGGTGAAATCGCCCTGTGAAATTAAAATCCCACTGTCTTCAGCACAGGACAAAAGGGCACTTATATGTATTACAGTGTTGTTGTTTATTGGATTTGTGCACTAGTATGTTGTTTTCCCCTGCTTTCTGTTGTTTTAACATGAAAAGCCTCCCCCCAGTCCAGTGGCTTTTACTGGAAAGGGTGAGAGGTTGTTGGTAGAAACAGAAGGAAGGAAAATCTCTGTGGCATGAGCTGCAACTACTCAAAATCCAATTACGAGATTAATAAGGGTCAAGTTAAGGGGCTTTGCTGGGGGTTTGGTGTGATGGGGGTGGGGACACGAGAAAATGGGTAAGGCTTGGACTGGCAGACAGCAGCCATTCTCCATGCACACATGCTTGCTTTCGAGTGTTTGTTTTTATAGAGGCTTTTGCTACTGAATTGACATGACTGAGCTTCAGGTGACTCCCAGGCCTTCACCTGTTATGTCTTCATTGTTTCTCTTGTTTCTGATCTTAGAAGGCTTCCCAAATCCATATGGCATGGATTGACATGTGGTCTAATTGTCTGTTGTTCCTTTCTGAATTTTTATTTATGCTCTTCTCTCTCCCACTCTCCCCTCTGCACCTTTGAATACTAAACAAACGATAATGCTTCTTCTGTTTATTTTTAAAAAATCAGTGTGCTATATACAAGTTCTTTTCTGTTAGCATTTGGGGAAAAATTGTGTATGCAATTATGTATACATGTTTGAGAACACATTTGTGCACTTGACTACAAGTGTTACTATTAAATTCATCTGATACTGTTGTTTTGATTACATCATTTTGTGCTTGTTAAGATTTATATTATTTATGTTAGAATATTTGTCTTAAGCCCTACTAGTGATGAAGATGTGAAACAAACAGTATGTTAGATTTGTAAGATCTGACCACGTGTTTCTTAACTGAATGTAACACGTGTCAAATATGTGTGAACAGCTCAGTGGTTTTTTTCCCCCCTGTTTAGATCGTCATAGTATTTCAGATGGTTGCTTTGGAGTTTTTAGGGCGTGTAAAGGCAAAGAGAGTTCTAATCATCTCTGCCCATGCTAGAATGATCAGGAGAACCCTTGGAAGTGGGCTGGCTGCTGTTTCGTGGGTTTGATGGCACGGCAGAGGGCTGTGAGTGCCCAACTACCATTTAAGTCTACAGAGCCTCCTTTGGGTCAGAGACGCTACTTAGTCCCTTCTAGAACCTGTTAGGGCCACAATTACAATTCATGCGTTCCTAGCATTCCTTTCATCAAATGGGTGGGTGGGGCCTGTGACACCCTGATCATTCCCTTGATCTCCCTCTTCAATTTGTCTGGCACTCTGGGGCAAAAAACTCAAGCAAACCTTTGAACTTGACATGTGCATTTGTGGGACTCGCTCATCTGGATGTTAAAAAGGTAACATTAGGGATGTCAGTGGACTTTCATATTTTTCAGCAAACTTCTGGGGTGAGTATGTAAAAAACTGAGGCTGTGACTCTCCTCAGCAGAGCACAGTTTATGGTGTTGCAGTTTTTCTAGAGAACTTGAAAGTCAAACGTGAATTCTTTCAATTTTGCTAGCTGTTTTCCCGCCCAACTCTTCAGAGACAAGCTGCTGTGTGTTGTCAAGCATGTGGACGTAGCCCTAGCGGAAAGCCAAAACACATTCAAACCTTTTCAAAGGGCTATTTGGAGGGGGGGCATGGAGGGAGCAGAGGACTTAATAGGTGCTTTGGTAATTTCTGAGTTTTCATTGCCTAATCCGATCTGAAAAGCTTGCAGGAAGAAAGGCAGCAAATGGCCCTCAGTGTTAATTTGATGTGACTCCTGTACAATGAGGGCTGTGGATCCCAAGAAGCACATTTTGCGGCTTACCCCCTTTCATCGTCCCCAGCCCTTGGAACCACAGGCCGAATGCTTCACCAAATGGGCCGTAAGCCTCTTCGGTATTCCCTCATTATGATGCCTTCCCTTAGACTGTTAGGGCACACCACCAGAGTCAGAATCAGAGGCTGTATGAGAGCAGCCTGCTCTTTGTAGCATTTGGGTGAAGGACCAGTTTTCTCTCCCTTTTAAGGGCTCGTGGGCTTAGAGACACTTGGCATAAGACATAGTGAGGTCTTGAAGATGTTACTGGAATTGATTCAGAGTGTAATTCCTGTGTTATGAGTGTCCAAAAGAAAACGTTGATATCAGTACCATAAAGGCAGAAATGTTATGACTTTATGTAGACTTTTTGCCGGAACACACGGCCTCCCTCCTTGCATTCCTATACTTGGGGAAACTATTTGAACTGCATATCGTGTTATTATTCCATTGGGGATCTAGTGTAATAAAATATCAGTAGTTTTTCTGCCCTTGAAACTTGGGAAAAAAAATCCTGCTTGTCATAAAGTTTTAATTTATTGTCTCTTACCTCCTTTCCTACCCCTGCCAGAAAAAAAAATTTGTTCAATGTAGCAAATTTGCTCCTATGTCCTATGGTGGTACTCTATTTGGGGGGAAAACTGCATGACTAATAAGGTCTTAAAAGGTTTTCACAAATAAAGTGTCCATATTTTTGATTTTGTTCTAATGCCATTATGTTAGAGCTTGATGGTAAAACAATTAATGGCTTTGCAGGCAAGGAAATCGATTCTCTCACTGAGGAATAAATGGATCAGTAGATGCTCAGACTGCAGTTCAGCCTCATGAATGTTTTTCCAAGACAAGGAGAAGGAGACAAGTTCAGTTCATCAGAGTATGGTTAGGGCTTTGTCTACATGGCTCACTGCTTAGTAGCTGCAGATTTTGAAAGCATATGTAAGAGAACTGTACAATACTAGAGTGCTTCTGCTTTAATGCTTTGATATCCCATCATTAGTGGCGATGGTGAGAAAAGTAATGCTGCTAAAATAATTTGGATAAAAGAAAACCTTCAATCTATAAAAGTAATAATGACAATAACAACCGAAGACACTGGACAAGACATTTTTTTCTAGTTTTTATATGGTTTGTTGAGTGTTGTGGTAAGATCTCCATCCTGGCAGACATGCGACGTGGGGACAATTGCCACAGTACACAGGCCGGTAACCCAGGGGAAAACAGCTTGCATTGATATGCTCTAATCCAGTGTAATTAGTCAAATCCCAGCAGGCCGAGCAGCTTGTCAATGACTGTCAGACTTGGCAGGCGTGGCTACGACCACAGCCCTGGTGGAGCGATTCCCCAACGGTGGTAATCCCAACTTGCACTCTGCATCCTTCATTTCCTAACAAAGGAAAAATGCATTTGGGGGGGGGGGGGGGGCNCAAAAAAAAAAAAAAAAACAAAATTGTGGGGGGGGGGGGGGGGGGGGGGGGGTCACAGGGTCCCCAAGCTGCCCCCAAACCTTGTGCACCTCCATCCAATTTTCTGCTGTTCCAGCTCTTGGCCAAGAGCAGCACAGCTACATTTGCCCTTAGCTGCCAGACTCAAACAGTGAGAGTTTCTGCAATGGCTTCTCAGTGCATCCCAGTTGGTTCCCATCTCAAAGACTCAAAATATGAGTGACATGTAGTACGGGTCATGCTGTATGTTATTTTACCCTCCATCCCCAACGTTTATTGTGCTCAAGAGTTATAGTCCAACTTAACCTGTTTCAGATACCGTTGTTTAATCATGGTGGTACAATTATACAGATTTTCGCAGTACTATAAATAATACATTTCTGAATGTCCCCTGCCTTATTTCCTTTTGACAGGTCCAAAATGAATCAGGAACAGAATTTACAGCAGGATTTATTAATTCAAAACACTTTTTAAAAATCCAGTTGCCATTCATAAATACAAAAGACAAAATGCTTGACAACTCCGGAATTGCAGAGTGAGTTAGCTGCGCACCATTTGCTCCCATCCTACAAAATACTTGTAAGGGAAGCATTGCTGTACTTAACATTTTTACCAGGACTTGTTGTGCAAGAGAGACAGACGACAGCCTATGACTGGCCCAAGGTTCATTAGGCAGGTGAGAACTAACGTAGCTAATGCATACCTAATGCTGTGCTTCATTGTCAGTGTGCGCTGTGCAAATAAGACGTAGGATGTCTGTCACAGCGTGACACAGCACACACACACATAACGCAAGCATTTTTACATAGTGCAGGATTAGAAACAGTAAAAAGATTTAAAACTATATAATTACAAGGGGATAAACTCCATATTATCTCTTGCTCTCAACACCCAGATTATTGCCATGCCTGCTATATAAGCCCCTGCAGACACCCCCCCACCCCTGCCACCACTGGGAGGAGTTTAACCATCAACGAAAAGCCCGTGTTAGTATGAACTGCAAGGCGTTCCGTTCCAGTGTAACGATAAGGTCCTGCTGTACCTTCACTTTAGCTCAGAATCACTTGTGCTTTTGACCATGACAGATATGTCAGGCTAATTCCACTTTTATAGCAAAAAAGGACTTTCTAGATTCCCGGTTGGTCCCCTGAAGGTGTCACCCATGATAATCCTCAAAGGGCATCCGTTGGAAGGGTGTGGATGTGGGGGGGCTGTTTGTGAGACGATAGTCCACCAGCGACAGCAAGAATTATGTGAGTGGTGTGGGAGACAAATCTGTAACACATTATCAAGCAATTCCAGGTGAATAACGGGGATAAAGGGATAATGGATGAGGGTGTCATCATGGTAGCGGTGCAGAGAGGAGAACTGTGGCAGAGGTCTGAGAGGCGAGATGAATTGGGGATGAGTGCAGTGCTCATCGCTCATCAGGGGCGACTTCTCTACCCAGTCCACTATGCTCCACCTCTTTTTTCCTGTCCCTCTCGCTCCACCCCCACTCTTCGGGCACTTCTTCCAATAACCAAATGTAGGTTTTACTATAAAATGGTTGCTTTTGTATTTCCACCTGGTCTGTATGGTGGACTAGTTAGTAGTTGAGATGAGAACATTTTAGCCAAGTTGAGGTCAAAGGGCACTTCCCACTGAATAAGTCATGAATAAAGCCTTGTTGAAGGGACGCACCCTGCCTTTGTATGGCTTTCTATAAGTTAAAACTAGGGAGTGCAGTTTGACGTGAGTAAATAAGGTTGTTATGGATCTTTTGTCAGCAGTTCACTGTTTCAGTTTGGAAACATGGTGTTGAAGGTGCAAGGAGAAACTCAGCAAAGTGAACTACAGGTGTAGTTTATCAATGAGCAGACCGAGAACATTGGCTGTATTGTAATGTGTTTGAAAATAAGCAACCATATGGGTTCTGCAGCACTTTGCATGGTAGGTTATAAAAGTAAAGGTGTATTTTTTCCATGTACAACAGAAATTGCATCAGCCTGTACACACAGTTGTTTACCTGTTTGCCGACTGGGACTAGTTCTGATCCGAGAGGCTTGTTTAGTTCATGTAAGACATTTCACCTTATATTTGGCACATTCACTGACCAAAAAATGAGTTACAAATTTTTTTAAGTCTAGATAAGCAAATGCCAGCATAATAGTGTTGATATAAAGTTTTATCTTTTTATTGAAACATTTCTCAGGTAATTAAAGAGGGAATTAATTTTCCACACCGTTTGTAATACTTAGCTGGTGATGTCAATACCTCAGACTTACCCCTTCTATTTTCATACAGTAATTTCCATGCAAAATGAGAAATGATATAAAATGTTCTAAACAATATATGGCAATGTAATTGCATAGCTTCTGGTCTCAACAATATATTGTGGTTATCAATATTTGTCATTGGATGGTCTTCCATCTCTATTTTTTCCTAATATAATCACTGGGTGCAGATATGAAGCATAGATTTTTTTTGAAACTGGAAGTATTAAATGAAAAGAAAGAAATGGCTAGAATACAGCCACAGACTTCTTACATACAAAATGTTAACTGCAAAAAGAAAGCTTGCTGTTCATTTAGCAGTTTTTTAAATAATTCTTGAAGTAATGCTAACATGAATGCAACAGGTTGAACTGTCAAAGGGCCCAGGTTCAAATACCCTACACACTACAATACCCTTGACCTCAGCACTTAGTGAAATTGCTCCGGTACAAAATTATCAGCTGTGTAAAAGGGCAAGTAGTTTTTAAACAGTTTAGTATACAAGTCTAATGAAGCTGCCCTGAACTAATGCATCCGCTAAAGGTTAATAATTTTATCTGTTGAGAGTGTCTTTGTACTGAAGTACAGTGAAAGTTTTAGTTATATTAAAAGTTTTGCACTTTTTTTTCCTGTCCGTGATGACATTGTAATAGATTTCCATATGAATAGGTGTAATGTTGTTACGGAAATAACACATTCATTATTGATGACCACTTTTCCTAGTGCAGGACTATAGTTGTGAGGAGGCTACTAAACTCTTAGGGAAATCATCAGATTGTTCCATGAAAAGGGAAGCTGCGGTGTGTATTTTGTACAGTTTCTAACTGGTTTTGACTTTGAACAGGTTACTGTGGAGAAACAGGGAGTAACTACCTTATTGGAGTACTCATTTTTGCAAATGGTCTGAGTTGTGGGCACACCGTGGTAAACAGGAAGAGAGGAACTTTCATATAAAGCTCTTTTAGAAGTTTCTCAGAGTAGTTTCTTTACAGCTGATGAGACAGTAGTTTATACTGTGCCAGTGCAAAGTGTAATATTTAGTACGACATATAGGTGATAACCAGGAGTGTACGTCAGTCCTCCTGTGGGTGGATTTACTTTTGTTCTTATCAGTAACTTTAGCTAAATTCCAAATTAGACTGCCGGGTTCCCCTTTCCACCATGCTGGCTGTCACTTAGCCTGCTGTTGAAGCATGACCGCTGTCACCAACAGGAGTCTCCTACACCTTGTAGCAAACACAATAGAGGAAAGACTTCAGAAAGATAGGAGAAATCCCTCTCACCCAGCTCAACCCACAACCCCCTACAGTTCTGTGTTTATAGACCGCAAACCCCCCGCTAATGCTCCTGAAACGCCTCTCGAGACATAAACATTATTGACAAACTTGGCTGGACATTTGAGGCAGGGATCTGCGGGCGCGCGTCATGCATATTCATCTATCCGCTGCGTGGGCCCCGGCAGAGCGCCCGCGCGGTGTCATCCTCGCCACACTCCGGCTGCGGCCCAAATGTGTTCTGACACTGATTATGCAAAGCTCCCCCACCCTCCGGTACCTGCATTAGGGGGCCCGCTTCTTTATTAGAGCTGAGATTGCATAGAAACCTAAGGATGGCGCCTTTTTTCTCTAGAATAATCTGAATGCATTTTTAATTCCCCCCACCGCGCTGCCCCCACCTCCCAGCCGACGGCAGCACTTGTCACTGCAGAGGATCAGATGAAATGTACGCTTTGATATTCAGAAACACTTTTCCTTTAAAGTCTGAAAGAAACCTCTAAGGGATTACTGCTCACAAACTCAAATGTTTAAATTCTTGGCATGGATCCTTCACACACTTTTGGATTTCTTTCAACACAAATATAGTATTTTAAAGGACTATGTGGCCTGTATGTGGATATATAGAATGTAACCATTTATGTCAGAGGAAACTTGAGAAAAATATGAGTGAAAGCATATTGCTCTGAGTAATTTGACTTTTTGTAGATAGTGTAATCCATATTCATGTGTGGTTTCTTATGCTATTTAAGATATAAGATTTTAGTGGGAAAAGGTTAGTGCTCAATCTTCACAGAAACCAGGATGATGTACATTTATCAAGTTCTGATCTTCTAAATGACCCATGTGGTGACTTGTGGACCTGGTACCACAGTCCTATTTCTGGGAATATACAGAACAGTTAATATTATGAATATAACTGAATACACAGTTAATGTTATGTTATAATTATATTCAATATTCCTAAAATATGAGTCATAGGCCATTCAGTCTCCAGTCAATATTGGACTGGTGTCCCTGGGTGGTTTATAGATGGTGACAGGTGCCATTTTGTGCAGAGGTAAAGCTGACTGAACTATGTGCTCCTTGCAGCCTACAAACATATCTGGTGCCTCTTGCCCTCTGCAGGTACAGATGCATGTCCAAGTCCCTTCAGGGCATGTTTTGTACACCCGTTCTCATGACTCCACCACACCAGACTCTTGATGTCCATTCTTTGGTCACCGCCCTACACAGTAACAGTTAGTTCTTTGGTGAGACCCATCTCACTGTTCACTGAGAGGAGCACTCTTGTGCTGAAAATTAGAATGGGTGTCCTTCAAATCCTCACAGCCCCACAGCAGCTGCTGTTTGGGCTCTTTGTCATGTTACTCAGAGTGAGGCTTTGCCACAGAAAGCTATTAGTCAAATCTAAAGGGAGCACAGTGGAGGTAGTGAAGTAGCAGGTTGTCTCAGTGTTTAACAGCTCCATATAAATATATCAGTCATGCCAGCTTGGGCTTGGTTGGAATCGTCTTAGGGCCCCATTTCTGAGGAAATTTGACACGAAGAGGGATTGTCCTCACTTCAGATGGGAAGCAAATTGCATCTAAGGAAAGGAAATGGTGACTTTGAAATTGATGCAGCCCTATCTCTATCCTCAGTATAGGAGGGAGCTGGATGGACCTGTCCCTTTGGAATATTAAAGAGGCTTGAACCATGGCATGATATTGTGGCTTTTCTTTTCTTTAAAGACCAGTGCTCTTAAAATGGGCAGCTTGTGTGTGCATGTGCCATACCCTACGGAGCTCACTCTATTCGAGAAGGGTGGGAGGACAGAAGGCAGGGAACCCTCCCAATACACCTCCCACCAAAAGTGACATGACATTCTGGCCGTGTGGGAGGGACCTGATTTTGCATGGAACCACATGCTCCAGAGGTTTAATTACCGTGCAGGAACTACCACTCCCAATGGAAACAAAAGGCTGGGCTTGCTGGCCATCTCGGACCCCCCCCAAGAGCTCCCGGCCCCAGCCATGACAGGCCGAGAGCGGACCACGCTGGTCCTTTCCTGGTGCTGTGATTAGATTGGGGCCGAAGCCTCCAGCTGGCAGGCCTGTCTGTGACTCGAGGCGGCCGTCCCCTGCGCTCGTCACTGGCTGACACCCTTGACAGGCGCGGGACAGCTCCGCCAGACAGGTTCATTAAACGGCATCTTTTACAGCTGGGCCTCAAACAATGAGGCTTGTGCTTTTTTTTTCTTTTTTTTTTTTTTTTTTTTCAACCCCCCTTTCTCACTGATCTGGAAGGGTCTCCTGTTTGTTTTTAAACCACTGCTTTGTTATTTTGACAAATTNTTTTTTTTTTTTTTTTTGTCAACCCCCCTTTCTCACTGATCTGGAAGGGTCTCCTGTTTGTTTTTAAACCACTGCTTTGTTATTTTGACAAATTCTGATGTGAACTATGAACATTTTCCCTTCAGTTCCTCATCCTCTGTCCTCAATTTGCCTTTAATGCTGTGTGTTGTCCCCATCTTAGAAACCTCAACTGAACACTGAAGAAGAGGCAGGTGTGAGAGGAGAGGGAATAGGACACACACACATCACCATACTGTTGTGTTTACATTCTGTCTGCCTTATTGAAGTGTGTATGTAACAGTCGTAGTGCTTCTGTCATTCGGTCTTCTAAGTCTTGTCTAGGTTCCTTTATGCACCGAGGAACAAATGTCATCATATGACTATATGGTATTTTATTTTCCATTTGCATACAAGTAGTTGTAGCTATATTTCCTGAATTATAGCACTGGTTCTAATGGGAATGATATAATAGGAAAAATCAGAATAGCTTGTAATGGTGATGGTATGAGCAAAGCAGTTTTTTTTTGTATGTCACTGCTTTTGTTTTGACAACTGTTTTAAATTAGCTGTCAAGCATTCCGTAATATTTCAGTTCTAGTAATAGATCTGTTTAAAAGGAATATGGATTATGAGATGCTTACGCCTGTGTTCCAAAGACAGCGGTAGAAGACTGGTTAACGAAACTGAACTTACGACCAGAAGGTTACAGGTTGACATCCCGTGCATGAGGCTTATGGATGTGCTCTTAAATAACTCTCAAATATCTGTTCTCTGAAACACCTTTAAGCCAAACTTAATGCAACTTACCACAATAGGACATATCCTGCAACATGAAGAAATAAGTAAAACTGGAAGCACACTTCAGCAGTGCACTGTTGTGCTGTGTTCTCTGAGTTTTCCAGATTTGCAGGTTGTGGCCTAGGTTTTCTTTCACTGTGGATCACGTAAAAACCGAGACTACCAGGATCCGATGCCCAGCAGTGATCTGCTGCTTTGAATTCTGTTCTGGAAATCGGGCCATGCAGTGTGGTGAATGTGACCTATATGAAAGTGCATGTTTGATGTACATGTTCCCCCGTGCATACACAGAGTTAAGAGTGCATATTTTCACATTTCATGCTCTGATGATAATCTGGAACACACTTGTCATCTTTTGGGTGCGCTGATGCCAGCATGGGCACTGACTCAGGAACCCACAGATACATCTTTGAAAAGCCACTTTATTGGATTGTGGGACGCTCCCTGCCCTTTGGCCTCTCAGCTCGCTTCAGTTCCGGTATTAACCTCTCCTTTTCCTCCGGCCTATCACCATGACAACCACTGGAACCAGTGATGCTGAGGTGTTAGGCGGGGCATTGCGGAGAAGAGAGGTGCAGGTAACTGTGCTAGGATGTGAATTCAGCGTTCCGACATAATCCAGTTTTAATTGAGCTCCAGGGATCTGAGTGTGGCAGGGGGACGGGGGTGGCTATTCCTGGGAGAAATTAGTGCGGCCCTGCCTGCGTTGAGCTCCAACAGCTTGTCACCACTTCAAACGAGTATTAGCATTGGACCTGACCTTCCCCAAAGTAACATCTCACTCCTTGCTTCCCCTTTTCCTGGGGAAAGAGGGGGAGGGATGATGTGGGGAGGGGAGGCTGTCTGTCACACCTTCCTTGTTGTTTGAAAAGTGCGAGTGTGACCCAAGGACTTTCTCACATGCTTCTGTCTGCATCAGGCAGCAATGGAGGCAACGGCTCTCGTGTCAACAAAAAGCAGTTAGATTTCCCTCAGCCACCCTTTAGTCGGCACCCTGCAGAGGTGGACTCTTTGAAAGGTGCCCTCAACTGGCCTCTTCTTCCTGCTACCATCCTGCGTGTGTGTTTGTGTGTGCGTGCATGTTCATGCGTGCGCTGTGTGTCCATGCGTGCATAACTTCATTAGCTCTCAAGAGTATTTGATGACACGAGGATGACAAGGTAAAAATCCAGTTTCTTTTAGTAATAGCATAATAGTAATAGCAAGAGCTTTTAGTGAGGGAGAAATGTTGGCACTTCAAACGCAGACACTAGAATCACACACATACCAATACATATCACATGCATCTTTCATGCATGTTTCAAAAACACTTTTGTAAACTGCAGTGCAGTACGGGCTCCTCTGTGTCAGTCCAGCTTGACTGAGGTAACCAACAAACCTCACTGAAGACTCTGTTTATGGGAATCATTTAAATGAATGCTTATAATTTTTTCCTCACTTGAGTATACCAATTATAAATTTCCCACCTAAACTTTTTTTGTTTTTTTTTTCCTTTCTTAATTCTTCTCCTAATTTCTTTTATTTTTCCAACTGTTCTGTCCTCCCGTCCTTCAATGTCTTACTTACTCTCTGTGCTCACTTTGGCAGGTGTGAGGATGGTCTCACATCTGCTTTTCTTTCACTGTGTAATGTTGGGCCTGGGATGCACTCACACTGCTTCTTCTCTTCTTATGCTTATTGTGTCAGGTCTTGGCTTACACTGAAGGCCTACATGGAAAATGGATGTTCAGCGAGATCCGTGCAGTTTTTGCCAGGCGCTACCTGCTACAAAACACAGGCCTGGAGGTCTTCATGGCAAACCGAAGTAAAGTCCCTTATTTGCTTGTCTCACGTGCTGCCGTTCTGAGGACATTGTAACGCTCCAGCTCAGTTTCAGCTCTGCCCTGCCATTTATTTCCACAGCTTCAGTCATGTTCAACTTTCCCGACCAAGCCACAGTCAAGAAGGTAGTATACGGATTGCCACGAGTTGGGGTTGGCACCAGCTATGGTCTGCCACAGGCTAGGTGAGTCATGTTTCTTGAAAGCAGAGGGGAACTGGTACTATAGTGTTTAAGGACATGGACTTTACCTGAAATACTGCTTGTTTAGGGTCTTACCCCAAATTGCTTGATTAAAATATCCGGCTGTATAAATAGGCGGTAGTAGTAGTGGTAATAATGTAACACTATTCTGATGTTAGTAATTTGTTCACAGGATCTTGTAAGCAAAAAAGATATTTACCATTCATTACATTACTGTATGGCATTACATAGATTTCTAATTGTACACAAATAACTTTGTTGAAGATCCTTATTTTGGAAGCAACTATAAAGTAGTTTTTGGAAAGTAAAGTCTGCAGCAAACTGGTTCCACAGCCAGTTATGTACCAACTCTCTCTCTCTCGCTGACTCCTCGGAGGAATGTGTGTGTTGTTTCAAGTGCTCAGACAGCAGTATTCCATGCGAGGTGGTGTGTTTCTGTTGCCCTTGTGTCCGACAGACAGTAGAACTCCCTCTGCTCTTGTCAGTGGAGTGAGTGGCCATTGACCCTGGCTGAACTGCTCTCATTCTCCCCTTGAAGACTCTATAGGAGGGCTTGCTGCCAGGCGCCCGACCTCATGGGGAGGGGTCTGACACCCTGTGGTCACAGCATCAAGCCTCCAGGATAATGAAATGTAGAAAGTAGACATTTACTTTAAAAAAAAAAAAAAAAAAAAAACATTTTCTTTATATTTCACCTTAAAGCAAGTAATGAACCATCTGGATAGTTATGGCTGCATTTAGGAATTCTGATAGTCCTTTTTTTTCTTTGTGATGATGTACTATTTAGAGGCTGAGTCTTTCCTTTATTCCACCAAACTGAGCAGTTTAGTCCGTCATCTCTAAGGAACAGATGTGGATGATAAGACTTTAAATTATCTTCTGCTTCAAGTTGCTCTAAGGACCCTTTCTTCAGCTTGTCATGTGTGTTTCTCAGGTACAACAGCAGATCTGCTTCTAGGGCTTGAATATAGAAACCACTGGCAATGTGTGCAGCCTCTGGACCTTTGTGCAATGCTGAAGGCTGATCCTGGTTGTGTCTGTGGTTTCCAGGCGAATCTCCCTGGCCACACCTCGGCAGCTCTTTAAATCCTCCAACATGACCCAGCGCTGGCAGAGGCGTGAAATCTCTAACTTCGAGTACCTCATGTTCCTCAACACCATTGCAGGTGAGGAATCCCGTACTGCCACATCACAACCCCTCCCACCTTCCCTGGCCCACTGTCCATATTAACAGGAACAACAGGAGTGCCTAAAACTACTAGCTTATATTTGATACAATCTATTATTGTAATCAGACAGCAAACTCGGTTCTCTTCTGTTTCTGTAGCACCTGAAGATTTTTTGGAAATCTTTGCTGTCTGACTGGAATTATTAGACTATGAATTTCCCTTATTGCTTTTGCAACTCTTTACTTCACTTGAAGTGAGGTGGACTTTGCTTGGTCAACCAAAGCAGCCTCAAACCTGTTTCCTTCTGGTTGAGTACCTATTCACACAGTGAAAGCTATTATGAAACATATTCCTGGAGTGATTTGGTTGCTCTGTAATTGCTTATTCAAATTTTGTTTCCTTTTCTCATTTTTGTTCCTGTTGGAACAGGTAATTAATCACTAGGCCTGAAATCTCCTCGCTGGCAGGTTTTTTTGGCAACAATAACCCTGCAGTCTTGCCCCGAGTAGCGCTCGTGCTCGCCACGTTATTATATACATACTTCCATTGTTGCGCCTGCTTTATGGTGCACTGTCAGCTGTGTGGGTTTAGGGAAGAGTGAATGCGAAGGAAACTTGTGAAGGATCCCCGCTAATGACCCTGGCTGTCAGCCGTTGTCAGGACGGGAGGCGGCAGGGGTGCTAACGTGTCGGCAGTGGCGCTCTAATTAAACTCCACTTCACCACCATTAGCTTCAGCGGCGCCTGTCGCCATCTTTGCGATTGTCAGGCCTCCCCCCGCACCACCACCACCACCTCCAAAGCTACTCTGAGGTCGACCTTGTTAGCCTGTTTAATTAATCTTTCCTATAAGAACATTGCTCGGAGCTGCTGTATTTTTCTGCAGCTCCATACATACGGTTGGTGTTTCTTGCACCTCCAGAGCTGCAGTCAGGAAAGTGGTAGAAGCTGTCTCCTGTGAGATCTGCCACGAAGACAAAACTATAGTCAGCCATAAGGTCAATTTTCTCCGGATACTAGCCAGTCAAAACTGAAGGCGTGTCAGCTTTCATAGAGCTGGTGCAGGATATAGCAAGTCTGGCATGCAGCCGTTAAAATTACATAATCACGTGTAGAGCAGCAATTTGTTGTATACAAATGTATATCTCTACCTGTATATGTCTATATCTTTGTGGTCTGTGGGTTCCTGAAAGCTGGAAAAATTGCCGTCGTGGTAATCTCTGTTCACAAAGAGACAAAGAAATAAACTGGGATGGAGAGGAAACCAGTCCACTGGGGAAGGATGCAGCTTTATAAAGTAGCAGCTAATATTGGCCTAATGGCTTTGGTTCCTTCCAATCTTCCACTGTCAACTTAGTTGATCTGTACTTCTTATAAATTGTTGATTTCAATGAAAATCCAAATTTGAATTTTCTCACACAAAGTAGAGCTAAGTTTATTTATAACAAGTGTTTATACTGTAGTTTTTAGTGTTTGTTTTTTTTTGTTCCTTTATCTGCCTGAGTGTATCACCCACTTGTTTTTGAGAGCAAGGAGGTGAAGATCTTCCAGTAGACAGACCGATCACTCACGCCAGTTTACTGGCACATCCAGATATTGTTGTATTTCCAGTGACACGTTCTACCATCTGAAACTCATCTTCCCTTAAAATGCAAAAGGGTGGATAGAATGTGGAGAGTGAGGATGAACAAAACATCTGGCATCTTGTAGCACAGCTGTATGCAGGCACTGTCACAAAGGCAGTCTCCATGGTTACAGGCACCCAGGAGCAAAGCCTCCTGGAACAAGATGTTCAGCTTGGGGAGGGAACTTCTGAACTGAGAAGACCTTTCATGTGCCATTCTTTCTAATTATGCCCTCACAGTGTCTGAGAGAGAACTGTGGTAAACCCCAAAACTTGCAGGGACTGATGGAGACAGAGACAGTGATATGTTTGGGAAATGTTGCAGCTCTTCTTTCGAGGAGCCTGTATAGGATGCTGGGTTTAACTAGTATTCCACACTGATCTCTCTCCTCTTTGCTGGTTCTCAGTCCTGTCTCATGAAGCCTTACTTTTCTCTACTCTGTGCAGGGAGGACTTACAATGACCTGAACCAGTACCCTGTCTTTCCCTGGGTCCTCACCAACTATGAGTCGGAGGAGCTGGACCTCACCCTGCCTGGCAACTTCAGAGACCTGTCAAAGGTATCATGTCACACTTCTGTGATGGTAGGGAGCCTATTCTGGTGGAGGCACACTGGGGGGAGATGGAGACAGATCAGCAGACTGAACTGCTAGCTGTCTGGCAGTCGGTGAAACTTTGTATTAAGAACTACAATGGAAAATAATACTATATTAAAACAGAAGTAATGCAGACATCATTTGCATACTCTTTTCCAGCTTGAACCCTCAGGAGGACTGTTGGCCTGTTAAAAGGAAATGGCACAAAATAGCAAATGAAATAAAATTTATACTTTTGATGCAGCTTACAAAGGTGTACTTTGAAAAATAACTTAAAACACAACAGAAAATTAAAGGAACAAAGTATAGTTATCTTCTCAGTGAATTGCAAATTCAGTAAAACCACATCATAATGCATTAAGTGGGGTCCAAAAAATGCAGTTGTGTAACAATGCAGGGGTTGCCTTACTGAGTGGTTAATGAAAAACAAGTCGACCTTCTAGTTACTATTTGAAAATAAACCGGGAAAAATGCTTTTATTATTTGTTTTCATTTATTAGCTGTGTAAGAAATAAACTGATTATTCTAATCAAAATGTGCATTGGAAGAAATATGGATGAATACTAACAATGATAATATTGTAAGAACCTGGCATGAACAGCGCTGTCAGCAGCATTTTGAAAGGAGAGCTCGGGGGACTGGACTATGGGAACTCAACCTCTTTTAGTTTGCACCATGTGTACGCAGTAGCACTCACAGAGCACAATGACATGCCTGCCCCAGACCTATCGGCCATAGTGAACACAGAGATGGTCAACAGTCCCCCATAACTCCCCACAGTAGTCAGACAATTTACAAACGTACGGCAACAGTTCATTATGGGAGAGCCTTGGCTCCTCGGTCCCACCACAATACCAGTAATACTAATAGAAACTTTTACCCAAATGTATACTGTCTTCAATAAATCTTTGCGTTTTAAATTTGTCACCATGAGAAGATGATGGTGTTTGGAAAGGTAGGAGGAGGACGGGAGCCAATTGTCAGTCATATTGTATTGTTGTATTGTAGAGTTCATCTTATCACAGGGTGATTTTGTGAGGCATGTTGTCTCAAGGTCTCACTGTTTTTCACTGTAGGAAGTGAGCAAACAAGCTATAAATCAGAGCTGCATATATCAAATATTTAGCCTTTGGGTAGGAACGTCATTGTACTGATGAATGGACGTGATCTATAGAAGAATTAATTAGCTGTATAAAAAACTGACATTCAATCCTGCATTTAATTGTGTATTTTTTAAATTATATGTTAATTAATAGTATTGTATATGATATTGTATGGTATGGTCATATACAGCATTGCAGTCTCCATTGCCATTTTTGCAAATAGTGTTTTTATTTGCCAATTTTAACTCATTGTTGCTGTGTACTTTAAAGCATAGGCTATGTTGCAAAAAGATTACACATTGTACTTTAACAAACTAACAAGTTACTCGTGTTTCAAACCCAAATAAGACACGTGGCCATCCTTTTTAACAATGTTCTGGGAAAGGGCTCAAAAATATCCTGGAATTCCTCTGTTTACTGAATGTCTCTGCTTCAGTATAATCCTGAACTGGGCTCATTGAGCTCAGGGCCAGACCAAGGCAACTAATGAATTCAGCACCCATTGGCAGCCATTAAAGAAACATACAGGAGATCAGCAGAGTGCCCCAATCCCATTACCCTCAGTCTCCTCAGACAGTGGGGTTCATACTGAATAGTTCCAGACAGAGAAAATGCTGGGAGATGTGGCTTGGTGCTTAGGCTTCCCTGGGCTGTGAATTGCACTGACATGCCTTGCCCCCCCCCCCAGCCCCTCCCTAAAGATGCAGTGACCTGAAAACAACTCTCTCTCTCTCGCTCTCTCTCTCTCTCTCTCTCTCTCTCTCCCTCTCTCTCTCCCTCCCTCTCTCTCTCTCTCTAAAAGCCGCTGTCCTCCTGACACAACCCCAACCTCTAAAGAAATGTCTTTTTTCTCAAGCACTTTGAATCCATTTTTGCTGATGGCCGATTAGGAAACATTTTTCCAGGAGTGCAGGAGGGATGGGAAGAGCACAGAGTGGTTACCTGTATGTGGAGAACACGTGAACACTTTATATACAGCAGGAGAGAGCAGCTGGGGACTTCACATTGCTCTTCTGTTTCCCTCTGTAGAAAGGCATACGTTCATGCTAAAGTCTATCCTCAGAACTCTGTTCAAGCTCAATCTAATGTCTCAGTGTATTCCTGTCCTGGTACTGCTCTTCCCTGCTCTGGCGTAGTTTTACCCTGGTGTATTTCTGTACCACACTGGCACTGTTCTGCTCTGCTCTGGCATGGTTGTTTTTTAGTGTGGGAAGGAGGGGAAGATGAGTCCAACCTCTAGCCCTGGAGAGACAGTTATGTATTGTAATGTATTCGTGGAACATCCTGCCATGCTGTTTACAGCTTGGAGCTGCCTTCATTAGCAGGAGTTCATGGGCCCTACTCCTCCTGACAGCTGTCCTTGGGGCCCTGGGCTTCTGCCCCCTTAAGTTCACAGCTGCTAGAGTCAGGAGAGGGACAGTATCCCCCGGGCCTCCTGGCCTTCACCTGATGCGCTTATCGAGAGCGACTTGTGCAACATACAGATTTGCACTTTGTTCACTTTTTTTAGTAGAACAGTGAAATTTCAGTGAACCAGGTTATGAATAGTGCTTATGTGTACAGTCCCAGGTTACTATGTCTGAGACTTGAATCAGCGTGAGAAACCTACTCAGAGACTCTTAACGCTGGTGCTGACTCATGTGATCGCCCTCAGAGCCTCACACGCGAGGAGGATGCCTGAAGGGTGCAGGGGGGGAGGGGGTGCGGCAGGAGCAAGTCACATGACCTAAGAACAGGAAACAGCCTGTGGGGTGGGTAGTAGCCAGAATGTCCCCTGGCTCTGATCCGATCATTTGGCATTGTTTTGTTCCTCCGAGGTACAAACGGCAAATATGTGCCTCGGTACTCTTCACACACCCACACCTGCAGCGAAGGTTCTCACTGAGCAGTCGGTCAGGCGTGAAAACACGCGACCCAAATGCAGGCCCTGCCCCCACGCTCTCGCGTGTATGCAGTTGCAGTACATATTTTCATGGCAGGGCCCTTAATATGTCAAAATCACTTTTGTTAGACAAATATTTTCTTAAATTATTATTTTCTTTTGATTGGCAGGTGGTTCGGCGAGCTGGAAGCTGTCTCCACGACAGCTGTTAATTGGTGGTGTGTAAGTGAATAAGTTGGTGTGTTAACTCTCATTCGCTCTGAGCGTGTCCAGTTCAGCGCAGTGGCAGGTTTCCGTCGTTATTCTACCCTGACATCTTCTACACTCTGCTGACAGGACGTTATATATGTATCTGTCAAAAGGCATCTCACAATGATGAACTCAGACAACAGGCAGGAAGACTAATTATCGGTAACTTATGATTGTATTTTAGGCCCAAGAGCTGTCAGTCTGGGCAGAACTATGCTGTTGGGTTTAAAAATGACCATACTGAACAAAAAAGACACTCTGGAAGGCCAAATATGAGCATATTTTTAATGCTTCAAATCGGACTAACAGTTACATGTTGTTGTACGTGGAGAGTGATGCCCACATCTGTGGACTCAGCACTGACACACCGCAGTAAACTGGAAACAAAGGAGAAAGACATGACCTGTCTGCTTTGACATGCAGGCCTGCTTTCTGTGACACAACAAAATAACAAAAGGCAACACCTCCGTTTTTGTGCAGCAGAAAAGAGATGTAGTCCGCTGCCTCCCTTCCCTCGCTGTCTCATGTTTTTTAATATGCCCATCTCTAGCAGCTTTCTCACTTGATGTCACACAAATTGCATTCCTTCACCTTGATGGCCAGTGCATCAGAGAAAGGTGCGCCCTGGGAAATTCTGCCACAGAAGCATCTACCTATTCAGCCCATTTACAGGAAGACCCCCCCCCCCCCCCCCCCCCCCCCCCCCCACACCCCCCCCCCCCCCCCCCCCCCCCCCCCCCCCCCCCCCCCCCCCCNCCCCCCCCCCCCCCACACACCCTGCCTCTGTGCTCATCTCTACCTTGTTGTTTGAGGGCACCTGCTTTGTGTTGAAGCAGAATGCTACAATTGTGTTTGATTTTGAGTTGAATGTGAGGTGGCCACACACAGGAACTACTGCGGTGTTCCATGATTTAATTTCCTTGGAAAAGTGAAAATTATGGGAATCATCTCCCAGGGAGCCTGGGACAAAAACAAAAACATTGTTTCTGTCGTCCTCTACTGTGTTTGCTATAAAACAGCTGTAAAATAATTGGCTTCTTTGCTTTGTACAGATTCATTTCCTGTATTGTCGATCTTTACGTTTAGTTGGCCGCATATTCTAGAGATAATGGGTCCGTTAAGTGTGCTTCTCAAAGATCCACCTTCTAAAGCATAAAATGCAGTGATCATGTTTTTTTTTCCTCCACATTTAAAAAGCTGTATGAAAAATAAGAGCAAAATTATTTTTATTAGTAGTTGGAACGAGCCCACGCCAGGCCATTGAAAGCAGTCTTTAGAAAGTCTCAGTGAGATGACACGCCGAGACACTTTAATGAGTAGTTAATGTAAAAGGCACTTACAGTTCTGTTTGCCCAAACGAATTGACTTGTGCTTCTTGTTACTTATGAACAGCCTAGTTATTTTCGGGCACAGTGTTTCACACTAGGTATTGCAGCTAGGTGTCATGAGCTCCTCAGGATGTTTTAGCCTAGAGATAAATGTCAGGTAAAGGGCAATTACTCACGCCTGGATGTGTAACTGCTTCTGCAGGATGTTACAAGCCACAATGTCTTGTGGCTGTTAAAATGTAATTAAAAGGGGAAAACCTGTCAAATGCATTAGGTGCAGAAAGGCTCAATGTGCCTGTGTTGGACTGCTTGTCAGCTTCACTGTTAGTGATTTTTGTTTTAATGCAGGGAAATGTGATATATGAATTTTGATGACTAGAGGAAGTTTGTGTATCTACAGTCATTACCTCTCCAGTGGTTGTTTCACCCTTCAGTCTGAGATGAAGGAAGGAGTGATGGGAAATGAGGCTTCAGTGGTATTAGCGCACAAGCAATTTTCCAAGATCTGAGGTAATTCTGAATGCTGCCATTAGTTGGACTGCCTTTTTTGAGTGTGTGAGACATACTATGGTGTGCCATCCAATCAGAATGGACCTCTGTTTCACACGACAGCTTATTATCACCTTGTAAATTTCCTCAGATCGCAATAGACTTTCCCCCAGTGGGTCCTGACTGAGCCAATGTCGCATTAGATTACAAGGCCATTACATGGAATAGAAAAGAGGGAAACCAAAAGGGGAAAGAAGAATTGAAAGCAGTCTGTAACAACAGTGTATGATTACAGCAAGCTGTTGGCTACAAGGGGATAGGCCCTCAGTTTGAGTTGTCTGCATCCATTTGAAGTGAACTGGAGGGGACATTTTTGGGCTCGGTGAAACAAGAGAGCAGTGTTTCAGTGTGATTCTGGCATTCTGTTAAAGCTGTGATGCCTGTATCTGTAACTGCAATTACAAACAGAAACTCAAATGATTGACTCAAAAATAGCCAATTCATATGTCCAAACCTGAGGGAAGACCCCACGTCATCAGCCCTTTAGCCCAAAGCCGATGGTCAGTATTTGTATGTCACTGAGCTCATCACGGGCCTGATCTCCCTATACCTGACTGAGCCTATGGCTCCAGCAGTACTCGCTGCACTGAAATTGACCACCAGGACAGCTCCAAGGCCAGCTTATTGGATCTGGCTGGTAACATGGAGAAAAGAAATTACGCTCAGGTAAACATGTATCTAATTAAGTCTTTACATTGCTTAAATGACTCAAGAAAATGAAAGGGCTGTTGCATTGTAGGCACCAATCGATGGGACAAATCATACTATTGCAAAGGCTGAGTGCAGTAATGAATTGCGGGCTTTGCACAGCAAGTTTCCTGGTGGATAGTTTTACTGCCAGATAACTGGCAGGGGAGGTATACAAAATTTGTGATGGCGTCTAGATATTAACCAAAAACAGCAGATCCAGGGCATTGCCTGACCTGGCATTAAGAGGCCCCTGGACGTTTGGAACGTGAAGCAAAATATCATATTTGAACTTTAGCAGCATCCTGGTCGTGTGAGAGTGACATGTGCCGGGGGTTGCAGTTTTTTGCCAACGTATTTCCTAAATATGCTGGCAAAACGAACCAACATCTAGTTTCGCTGCAGCCTGGTGGCTATGCTTAGGAAATGCACCACTCATCGCTTGCTCTGCAAAGTTGTTCCTGTACTTTCACGCATGTTCACTTCCACCACTCGAGGAGCAGCAGAGCAACTTAATGCTACTTTATTACTATGGTTTGCCATAACACAACAGCTCACAGTGGTGCTACAGTGGGCTTTGGTACAGGTAGATTCCAACCTGCAAAGGAGTTGTTTTTTTCTGTGTGTTAAGCACAAATCAGAGCACACATGGTTAATGCATCTAGATTACATTCAGCAATGTGTAGCATCTCTGTCCACTCACAAAACTGTAAATCTAACCATGAAACATCACAGTAAAATGTAACTTTATGTAGCCTGACAGATGTCCGTGTTTAAACTTCACCGGGGCTTTCTTGCAGTATTAACAATGACTTCATACATTATCTGAAACCAGAGAAACCTTTCTTTCAGGGCAAACAGGAGTGTAGGAACAATGCATTGTGAGAATAAACCTAAGCTGTATAAAATTGAATTAAATAACAAATCAAAGCCCCTTCAGGAGGTCTAGACTGCATTGACTTTGGCTGACTAGACCAAATAAAAGTGTCCTCTTCTGATTGTGTTAGGGAATTTACACTGAATGCAAATTCATTGTGGGAAAGTTGCCAGTTACAACATTGTGGAGGGGTTATATGTTTTGAGACGTGATCACAGCAGCATTCCTGACATTCTGGCCATCTCTGTTCCCAGCCCATCGGAGCGCTGAACCCAAAGCGTGCTGTGTTTTATGCTGAGCGTTACGAGACCTGGGAGGACGACCAGACACCACCATGTCATTACACCTCGCACTACTCTACAGGCCTGTCCACCTTGCACTGGCTCCTCAGGATCGTGAGTATTTGGGCTATGGGGGCAGGACCAATGTCATTGAGAAATCGATCATTCTTTTAGCTTGGGGGTTGGGGAAAATGAACTTTGAAAGAGAGGAGTTAAGCTCCCTGGTCCTAGATCGACTTGTACTATGAGGGGGGGCCTTGTGTACTCCCAAAGTTTTTCTGGATGTTTTGATTCCACAAGCAACAAAGAACAATTTGCAACTATCACAAATTGCAGCTGTATGTGTGTCTTGTTGCCCAGTAGTTTCATGTTCACAAAATACTTTTTTGCATTTTGGTGTATAAATAAAATATGACCGTAAAATGAACATGCTGCTGTGATACCGACTATAGCATGTGAAATAAGGGTGGTTTAAATAACCCCAGGCACACTCTCCTGTCATGAGGCACAAATACTGTGTTGACTGAACCTTGCAATTAATTTTTACACTATTTGCGCTTAGCGAGTCCTAACACTGCAGCTGTTACACTGAAATGAGCACACAATGAGCGGGCAGAGATCGAACGTCTCAATTTTGTTGGGCTGAAGTTCCGCACCAGAAACTCCCTGAGACCATTTCATGGGCCAATAAGCTGGCATATGCTAACTAAATAAGGAGCACAGTTCTACTGAGGCCCCTGTGACAGGCGTTTGAAGCAGCCCATGGCAGTGACAGGAGGTGGGCTGAGCAAGGGTTGCCCTGCATGTTCTCCAAACCCACTAGACAGGCTCTTGAAGTGCCCAAGCTCATGAGATAGGTGCAAACTTTACTTGTTGGTTTGCAAAGTGGTGGTTATGAATAATAATTGTTTCCCACAGCTGCTATGAAATTCCGGAGTCCCCACAATTTCTATTCCCTCTATTTGTAACAGTTAAAATAACTGAACCCCCAACAGGGAGCTTGAATTTAAGTCATTCATGATCAATAGATGCTTATCTAGTGCAGGGTGTAAGGCAGGGTACAGCAGGGTCCTTGAGGAACTGCCAGCGAGACGCTGGTGATGTCAAGGTAAGCTAAGAATGGTATGGGTTTGCCGAATAATTCGGGGAACTTTCAGTGCTTTTCAAATGGGTGAGATTTCAGTGGACTCTTCATAGTTTTAACGTCTTAAGGGAGAATGGACATCAGTTGCAGATGTGACACGTGTTCAATTTGAAAACTTTCCTGGCTCTCTTTTTTTTGCGTCTCAGCCTGCTCACTGAGGGAAGGGTTTCTGCCATCTTTTAGACAGCATGAAAACAAAATTTATTTCTTAAATATTCACTCTTTTATGCTTTGTTTTTTCACTTTGGAAAAAGCCCATTTGTATATAAAGCAGCAGTCTTGAGCTCTTAGTAGTATGATGTCATACAAGGTGATAACGTTATCCAACATGAACTTCATATCACAAGCTGCCATACGAAAATGTATCCTTTATAAGTGGCAGGGACAGGGAGGCTGTGTGTGAAAACACAAAGTGAATAGCACTTAATTAGTTGGTATTGGACTTGAAATATTTTAATTTGTTTAAACATCCTATCGAAAAAAAGCTTTAAATTAATGATGAACATAATACATTTTTCTTCTTTCACATTCATATTGGCAGTGTGCATAAATCCTGGCTCTGCTTAAGATTCACACAGCAAAAAGTGTGAAATAACTATGAATTGTATTTGTCTATTGCCCCTTTTAAAATGTGGTCTGAAACTGTCCCTTTCAAACCATCCTTCACAGGAACCCTTCACCACCTTCTTCATCAACGCAAATGACAGCAAGTTTGACCATCCTGACCGCACCTTCTCGTCCATCGTGCGCTCCTGGAGGAACTGCCAGAGAGACACCGGTGATGTCAAGGTAAGCTAATAATGGTCTGGGTTTGCCGAATAATTCTTCAAAATATCCTACCTGCCACTGCATGGCAGTAGTCACCATCTCGAATGTGAATAATGAAATGGTGAGCGGCTGTTACTTTCTTCTATTCGTTCTCTATCAGTTAGCATTGATAAGAAAGCTAAACAGTGTAAGAATATACTGGAGTGAAAAAAAAATTATGTATAAACAAATTCTCTACTTGCTATTTTAACTTTATTTTCACATTGACATTTCACAAAATATAGAAGCTGAATATGGCGGCTAATTTAGATTAGAATTTTGTATATCATTTAGGATCCGAATGTTAGACATTTCAACACATTTGTCTAAAAATAAACACTTACTTGTAATGATGAAGAGTAGCTCTAGGTCTGGAATATTACAAAATTTCTCAAAAGACATTTTGAAGACAAGAAGGAAAAATGAATTTTACACCCGAAAGGACAGCAGGGAGAAACAGAGGTGGATGGAGCAGAAGCAGAGGGTGTATTTTTCTTGCATGGGAGATGAAGACTGCGGAGCAGCATGTTCGTACCCGGGTGCTGCAGACCCCTCACATACTCTGTTAACACACAGCGAGAGTAGACCCTGACCTCAAAGTGTCAAGCTCTTCCTGCACATCTAGTGCTGGGGCAACATGGCCCTAGGCAACTGATAATTCATTAATATGAAAATCTATTTGAAATGTACTTCTTTATGCCCTTACAAGGCATCTGCTTGCCAAGTTGTGAGACACCAGTATAAGTTATATTTTTAGGCCCAGTTTGAATTTATGTTGAGCCAGATAGTGGCCTAGTAATCGAGTGCCACCCTGTTAACAAATACGGCCCACTGTAGGCCACTCGTATGTCGGCCTACATTTGTTCTTACACAGCTTCCACGGGCACTGATCTGCTTTAAGTTTAGGGTGGAAGTACTGCACACGTCTACATTAAAACCCAGAGTGATTTTCATTATTTATCGGTACAATGATTCCATTTCTGAGATGGCTTGTTTTGTTTTACCTACCAGGTGGTGTAGTGTAAGGCTCATTATATGGCTTAAAATAGCAGCCAGAGGCAGGCCACAGGACAATGAGACCAACAGAGTAACAGGTGGAATTTGCACAGTTTTTCACAAGTGTTTAAAAACACCCTTAAAATGGCACATATTCACTCTAAATAGGCTATTTAAAAAATAGAAAAAACAACATTTAATCAGAAATAAGACATATTAAACAGATTGCACAGAGTTGAAGAAGAAAATGTTCTGTCAGTTAGGTTTTATGAAAGCAGACTTTTTTCACAGTTTATCTGATTGAGAAAACAGACAGATTGCTAAATTGGTAAGAAGGCTGTTGTGCCTGGATTTAGCAGAGCCAGTTTTACCAGGATCGGCGTGTGTCAGGATTTGCCTGTCTGTGCTGAAGTGGAAGCTTGTTCGGGAAAGAAGGCCTCCTCGCCCAAGAGCTGAGCGCCATTGCCCTGCCTCACACACCGAACCCCTATCCATTGTGCAGCACACAGGAGAGGCTCCAGGCTCCCGAACCATCGCCGCTTCATGTGGCACCCCCGCAACTCTCCGCTTGCTCTCAAAAGCGACAGGGGGTCCGACGTCTGATGGGATCCCACTGTACGCCAGCGTAGGGAGCGGCTGACAAGGATGTCATTATGATGACACAGTGGAAAAAAAACACAGCTAATGGAGCCTCCTGTGATTGACTAGTTAGCCCATTATGAAGGCGATGGCAAGACGATCGGCTGCCTGGGGGGGCTTCAGGCGCAGCCGGCAACTTCAGTGGCTTGTGAGTGACTTACTGCAGGAAACTTATAGGGGGTGTAGCACAGGAAGACAAGCAGTAGCTGAAAAACTGACATGGGACCAACTGGTGTTTGGGTTAACAGTGTAGAAAACCTGGACTCTCTGTCACAAAGGTCATATTTTTACTGTGTTCAACCTACCCACCGCTGGTGTCCTAGTGGAGCATGTAATGCTTTAATTTGGAACTCTTTATACCTTTAGAACTACTGTTCTGTTACTTAGCAGAGGCAACTTTAATTTATGCGTTTTTCTTGTTCTTGGAGAAATTCAGTTTAATTACATTGGTCAAGCATTAAACAATACCTCCACTGGGACTTGACCTGACACCCTTATGGTTACAATCCTGCATCTCTAAAACTATATTTAATGAGCTCAGGAACATAACAGCACTGCATGTATTCATTGTTTAGGCCCACGTAGGATGTAGTTAGTATATAGTCGGATTAGGTCCAAAATTCTTGTTCTGCGGTTCTGTGTAACAGGGGTATAACTCAGGGCCACATTCCTGACATGCACACGCCTCAGTGTACGGAGGCATTGCTTAGAGTGCATTCTGGGTAATTAGAACTTTAGCAGCAGCTTCAGAAGCAGCTTAAGCTAATGAGATGTGATTTACCCTGGGGAGAGGGATGTGAGGTCATCAGAAACAGAGTGCAGTGTTGGAGGTCATGGGCAGGACAACAGGCAGTTTATGAGGTCAAATAGTCAGCAGTGCAAGGAGAAGCATCATGCAGTCTCCCTTACTATCTCTCCCTGGTACAGGAGCTCATACCAGAGTTCTACTACCTGCCGGAGATGTTTGTTAACACCAATGGGTACAACTTCGGACTACGCGACGACAGGACCATGGTGTGTGATGTGGACCTACCTGCTTGGGCCAAGAAGCCAGAGGACTTTGTCCGCATCAATCGCATGGTAAAGCACAATACCTTAACCACAATGTTTCTACCAGCTCAGCAGGAAATGGGGCAGGGGGATTGGTAATCTGAACAGATCCACTCTTCAGTTTGGACCCCTCTTTGCTCCACAAAGGCGGTGGAAAGGGGGATGTTCAGTCATGTCTAACCTTTTGTGACCTCATGAACTTTAGCATGCCAGGCCTGTCTGTCAAGGGGATTGAAATAACTCTAAAGTGTAGAATCTGCCCCCTTTCCCATGCTGAGAAGCCTTGCAACAGTGCACTGAGCACTGTGTCGGCCTGTCTGCTTTTAAGGTGTTTCCATGAAGCCCCCCTCCCCCCCAGCTCCCGCAGCCTAGCCACAGACCCATCTCCCTGACTTATTCATGAAGCGCTTAATAAAGTGCACTGCTCGATACTAATGTGATCTGCTCCTGACCAGGGTGATGTCACCAAAGGCTAGAAGCAGTAAGTGTCCCATATAATGTTACCTTAATTCCGGCTTCATCAATCTTACTTTGTGTCAGGGCCCTGGTGTGTGTGTGTGTGTGTGTGTGTGTGTGTGTGTGTACGCGCATGTGTACTGCCTGAGTGTGGTGCTTCCCATCTGGCATCTGCAGCCAGCTTCTCTTTCTCATCACATTAGGACATATAGGAGGTCTGACAGTGCTCACTCTCACACGCTCCCTTCCCTAATGCTGTTTTTTCTCTCTCTCTCTCTCTCACACACACACACACACACACACACACACACACACACGTAAGGTCACTCTTACTGCAGTCAGTCTTAGAAGTTGAGGATGATGTTTTTTTTAGAAGTTGATGAAAGATTAAAAGATGAAAGTAGAGAATTTTCATCCAATCAGAGGGTGTGTTAGCGCTACCTGTAGTTTGTGTGCTGCAGGAGGGACGGAGGCTGGGGGGAGGGGCACTTGACCTTTTTAGTGGGAGTGAACGCAGGCCAGGGACCAGTGTGCCTCATTGAACTGACCTTTCCGGAGGATACCTCAGCCAGTCCAGGTCAGAAGGTTGACGCGCTGCAGGAGGCCCTGTGGCTGTCTGTGGTTTGTGAGTGGGCTTGGTACTTTCTTGGAGGTTCTGTGTCTATACAGGTGTTTGAAGGATTATGGGTACACAGCCATCCAATGCTGATGATCTGCCCCGGAGATGAGGTGAGCAGGATACTGAAGAGTGTCAGGAAGGGTCATGCTGAGGACACCAGGGTGCACTGGACATGCTAACAGAAAATCCCCTGTCTGTCTCCTCTTTCTTCCAGTATAACTTCCCTCCTATTGTTTCTATGACTCTCTCCCCCAGTTTACTTGCATGTGTGACATGTGTATTCGAGTGTGACAGCTGCTTCCGCTGGCTGGGCCAGGACACACCAGACCAGAGGAGGTGTGGAACTGTGTGTAGTGAGTGTGTCTGAATCACCAGACAGACCTACTGTACTGTGACGTAACGACTTGCTACCTTTCAGTAGTGCAGTTAGGGACACGGAAACCCCAGCAAGATGAACAGGGATCACAGGGCTACCGAGACACGGCTGTTAGCACCGTGTTTACCTCACAGAGTTCCATTAACACGGATCGTCCACACGCACCAAAAGCCCATATGCTTTTATCGTTTTGGTGCTATACACTTTTTTTAACTCCCTTATGGTGTATTTCTATTTTTATATGAATGCTTCTTCCTCCCTGATCCTATAAATGTGTCCATGTTCTAACACTTTTGATTATTTTCCACCTCTGCAGTGTCTGAACAATGAAAAATCTAGAATATTCTGCGCAGTTCCTTTCCATGACATTTAATGTGCTGACATGGTTATATGTGCCATGCAGCGTGTTCATGGCTGTGTGCTGTGTGTTGCTGCTAGGCGTGTAGTGCATTTCATTGCCATTGTACTGCCTTTGCCCCTAATTGGGCCCCTCTCTGCGACAGGCCCTGGAGAGCGAGTTTGTGTCGTGTCAGCTGCACCAGTGGATCGACCTCATTTTCGGCTACAAGCAGCGAGGCCCGGAGGCGGTGCGCGCCCTCAACGTCTTCCACTACCTGACGTATGAGGGCACTGTCAACCTGGACAGCATCAGTGACCCAGTGCTGCGGGAGGTAAGGTCACCATGGTGACGGACTGGTGCTGTCGGATTACACAGCCCGTGTTGTCTCCCACCCGCGGTACACGGTTGTTCTGTGTGTTTGTGTGACGTTAAGAGGGCGTCAGTCTTTGCCCACATGAATGTGCCCTGAGGACGTGTTGACTCACAAATGCACCATTTCCGTGCCACTGCCAACACGCAAAAGATCTGCCCAACGTGCAGTTAGCCTGCTTTGAACTAGTCCTCATTGAGATGTCCCACAGAAATCCAAACTCGCAGTGATTCCTGCTTCTACCAGAGTTAAAAGCGTTTCTAAGTATGGGGCCAAACACATTCCCTCATCTTCCATGGCCCTCATCCTGGAGGAGGCGTAGTGGTCTATACTTTGATTAAACGCCAGAACTGATCCGGTAAACCTGTGGAACACTTCCTCTCAGGCTTATTAATAGGCTCTGTATCAGGCGCGCATTTCACCAGAGTTGCCACAAACGGCTTAATTGAAAAAAAATGAGCCGGTGGCAGCTGGCCTGCAGTGTTTCGCCCGCAGCTTCATCCGCTCGCTCTCTCTCTGTGATATCCGCCATCTGCTGTATGCAAAAGAAGCCATTTATATACTGTCACTTCTGAGAGTGCCTTTATTTATCAAGTGACCAGCATGCAAATCACTCAGAGGCTGATTTTGCCTGTGCTAATTATTAAAAAACATGTCAGGGGAGCTTTCATTTTTTTGCCATGCTTGGAATTCGGGGAGTCAGGTGTGCTTCCTGGTGCTGACTTAAAATGCCTTGATACTGAAAGCTGGAGCGTGCACACGTGATGGGAAACCTTGATGGAACACGGCTGCCATCTCCCAGTCAGGTGCCTCTCTACAGGATGCCATGTGACTGGAGAATTCTGCCCCTTGGGGGCGACACAGCTGTGTTTCAACAACGTGTGTTGCTCAGCACTGCAAAGATCTTATGTCCATCACTGCCGAGTCCTTCCCGCTGTGAGAATCTACTGTCCACACTGGGACTGTTTCCAGCTTCTTCTGACCAGCAGGCAGCATGTGGAGTGTTGTCGGGTTCAAGCAGAACTCACTCTGGCAGAGGACTAAATGCATTTAGATTAATGAGTAGCGGCGAACACTCAGTGCAAACAAGGGTAGCAGACGGAAACGATCCGTGAAGGGCAGCTCTACTTTCGGAGCCGTGTTCCACCTCTCCCATCAGCTCCCTGAGGCCTCTGCTGATCAGTCCAGTCCATATCGTTCACTAGTAGTTGGTGAGGCCTCATGCGGTGTCCCAGGAATCCCTCTCTTCCCGCCTGAGCCCACAGATGGGCCTGGCCAGCTGGGGACTCAGTCAGGGGCACGATTGGGCATAGAGCCGTGGCCCCTCTTGAGCACCCAGTCAGGCCCCACTTGGGGTATAAACGAGAAGGTGGCAATTAAACCGCTGCTATATATGAATATTTGCATAAAAACTTGTCATATGACAAGCGTTATGCAGTAGATGCGTCTAATTGTAAGGTTACTACACTATGCATTAACAGAAATTGCAACTGTTGTATTGCTATGAAGCCAAATCTGTAGTGGTATTTAGAATGAATTATAGTGCCCCAGACAGGTGAATAGATGACATGAAGCACAGCATGTTTTCCATAAACATGCATTGGAAACATGACTGTCCAAAGTATTGATTCATTACCACCTGACAGGTCAAGTGTCCGCTGCTTTGACCGCTGCAATTATAGCATTAAAATGTCAAGAAACTGGAGGTCAGAAGAGGAGATAATTCTTCTCCTCATGCCAAATTAAGCAGCCGGGGGCTGTCTGACAGGCTCCACGCCTCCAGGCCACCGAGCTCGATCCTGTACCCCCTGCTGACTCGCCTCTGGTGTCAGTCTCAACAGTGTTTCAAGTGAGCAACACAAGGGCAACTTCTACTCCACCCCCAACCCCCCATCACAAAAGGAGACAAATTATGCACCTGTGTTTTTTTCCCCTCTTTGTTTTTGTCACTAGTGTCCTTGAGATGAAAGCCAAATGGTTTTAAAGGATGTTTCAGGTGTGTTACAGAACAATTATTTTATAGCTAAAATTAGCTCAGTTAAAAAATGGGAAACATGTAAAATTATTCAAGTCCCCAAAGGTCATGCACTTGAATTTATTAACTGTTTTGGCTATGTATCTAAGCAGCTGACATAGCAGGGATCAGGGGGCAGATAGCTTTGTCCTTTATCACAAAGGAGATGAGAGTTAGCTGAGTTGCCATGCAGAGGCTACCTGGTAAGACCTCCCCGATGAGATGGTCTCAGTCTGTTCGGCTGGGTTTATCTCCCGACATTGTTGCTTCCTGTCCATTCCAGCCGAGCGGCCCCAAAAATGTTATCGTGCTTCCACAGCTAGCTGCTAAAATTACTCATTCACCTTTGAGGCCCACTGTCCATAAAAATGGAAAGAGCAGGAATGACTGACACACTAAGTTATGATAGATGTTTCACGTTCCCTGTGCCCACAGCTGTCATTGCTGCAAGGGGAATCAGCATATGGCTTACACAACATGGCGTCGTCTATCAGCAAAGCGCAGGGCCTGCAGTGCACGAAACTAATTACCAGGCTGCTAAGTGCTTGAGATCCCACTGTGCGATAGAGGACAACTTTTTTGGCACAGCACGGGAAAGATTAACGTATTGACAATTGGGACATATTGACACGTGATGACAGTTAAGAACACCCAAATATGTGACATAAACGACATTCAGTCTTCACCTCTTGACCCAGAACAGAGGTTCCCAAGCAACGCGGTCCTTTCAAAGGAAAAAATAGTTTTTTTTAGTAACATGTTTTGTATCTTTTCCATTAATTCTGGGTTGGAGCAGCAGATTGAGAAAGAAATTTCACACAGCCTTTTACACAGCCTGTAATACATATTGCACTGGCTCCATCACACTTATCCCAATATTGACCTCAGGGCTTAAACTCATTTCTAACAGGTCACGGCAATTTCTGCCTCTTTCCCGTGCACACTGCTGTCAGGTAACAAGGATACGTGTTACAAACAATACTTCGGAATTGTAATCGGCGCATTTGAAAGATGCCTTACGTGTTATACAGAAATGTGTGTTTACTCTTATTTTGCCACTGGGCTAACATTTTTACCCACAGTATGTTACAGTTTTGCCCATATGTACTTTATTGCAGCCATTCAACCTAAGGTGCTTGTTTTCTTGTTACACAGCCATGTCCGTGACCACCATACTACCTCTCTTTCCCTACCTAAAGAAAAAAAAATTGAAATGTGTCTTGGCAGGATTGTAAACTATAGGGACTTGGATCAGTAGTGGATTAATATGTTCTTGCTGCCTGAGTGACAGAACCAAAAAAACAACTGCTGACCGCATCATCCTTTACAGACTGTGGTCTGTTGTCAGTGTGCACTCTCTCAGGAAGCACTGCCAGACCCATGGTGATGAACACAGACCCATGGATCAAGTTCTAAACCAGCTTCATTCCTTTGCACACGCTGTGCAGTGTCTTTTTTTTTTTATACAAATGGATGTTAGAAATAACACACCTGTACAGGACACACATTATTCTGGTTGAGTTTTTGATTTTAGTAGTCCATACTGCCCCCTTTCACGTTATGTCAGTGGCAGTGGCCTTCACACAGGATCATCCTGCTTCCTTTTCCTACATGTTCAATTTTGGTTTTGCCCCTTCTTCATTTAACCCATTGTTTCCCCATTTCTCTTCCCCAACCCAGAACCTTCCTGACCCATATTTCATTAGAGACCCAAACACTTTCCTCCTGAAATCCTCCTTCATTAAGGTATTGTCCTTGTTCGGTGTATGCGTGTTCTATGTGTTTGTTTTAAGAACAGTTGCGTGGAGAAACTGGTCCGCTGCACCCCGTCCGCCTGTCACTCTGGGTTAGTGTTGCTGTGCTGGGCTGCTGTGCCTGGCAGTGGCAATGGTCAACTCAAGCGCATGTTAATAGGAAAAGGCTTGTCTCTCCAATACTAACACTTGGATGACTCTGCAAGGGGGAGGGGGAGCTAGGGAAGTGTTCACCAACCCCCCTCCCCCCAAGGCATGGCTGAGTTTGGGTTTGTTCGCATTTACCCATCACTTTGACACACACGGGTTGTGACAGCAGCTCTTCCGTGTCCCTGCAGGCCATGGAGGCACAGATCCAGAGCTTTGGACAGACGCCCTCTCAGCTGCTTATCGAGCCACATCCGCCTCGCAGCTCCGCCATGCACCTGGTGAGTACGCACGGCCTGCTGGGATGTGTGTGCCTGCCTGTTTAGGTACCTGTGTGTGCATTTGTATATGTCGGGGGGGGGCAAGTGTTTGATTGTGAGGCAGAAGTGAGGGGGACTCCTGTCTACAGGGTCAGTGACATTTGACAGCAGCCACAGGAAATTAAGTACTTTTCTGCTCCTCTGCTCAGTGTACATGTTTTTGCCCACCTCTCTAAAATGAGCTACACTTTGAGGGTGTGTGCTTCTACATTTTGGAGAAGCTCCCAGAAGTCTCCCCTCTTACATCTTTACACTGTTTACAATGAGCTCAGTCACACTGAGAAAAGGCTCAGTGTGTTTCCTGTCTTATGGCAGTTTAGTCCAGTTACTCCTTAGCACTCCTAAATCAGTTCAACACAGGTCCACTCGGCAGAACGTGGTGCTCCGCTATTGACGGGCGTCTCTCGTGAACAGTCAAGAAGGTACCACTTCAGCCCTCTCCTTATGAAGCACAGCTGGATAGTCAGGCCAAGGTCTAGACCCCGTGAATACAGAAGTACAGATGTGACTTCAAGCCAATATATCAGTTGCCTTGGAACTGATGTCCTGAAGGGTTATGGTTAGCAAACATATACTGCATATTGTTTACGAATATCACTTGTTAGTCTCGTATCAAGACTGCTACTTGAAAACAATAATATGATGAAATACAACAGTCATAATATAAATGATATTTATACGTTTATTGAGGAGGTTAACCTCAGGTGTACTTTAAAGGCTCAGTGCCAAGATATGATTCAACAATATTTTGACCATAATATTGTATCACACCATTACTAACCACAGTTAGTTCAATGGAGCCAGTCAATTGTAAAGTGAATGTATTTTATATTTATTTTGCTCCATGTAACTTTACTTCTGAGTTCATCTCCTCCTTCCCACCCTGAGTGCTCCAGACTTCCTGCCTCTGTGTGCTGCTCCCCTTGTGTGGGGATGGTAGAGGAGGCTAGTCTAATGGGAGGGCACCCCTGCTACCCAGCCAGACTCCCCCCCCCCCCCCCCCCCCCCCCCCCCCCCCCCCCCCCCCCCACCCCCCCCCCCCCCCCCCCCCCCCCCCCCCCCCCCCCCCCNCCCCCCCCCCCCCCCCCAACCATGCACCGTGCCCTCTTCTGTTGTCTGTACCTTGTTTTACCTCCAACATCCATACTAATTACCTTTCCCCATTCTGTCTCCCTCTCACTCTGCCCCCCTCCCCCACCACCCTATCCTGTTCTCTCTTCTACTCAACAGTGTTTCCTTCCACAGAGTGCCCTCATGTTCAAGGACCAGATGCAGCAAGATGTCATCATGGTGCTCAAGTTTCCCTCCAACTCGCCCGTTACCCATGTGGCCGCCAACACGCTGCCCCACCTCACTGTTCCTGCAGTGGTGACTGTGACCTGCAGCCGACTCTTTGCCGTCAACCGCTGGCACAACACCGTGGGTGAGTGGACCAGTATGGCCTCTGCGTTCACTAGCGAACACACACTATGCTCCTCTGCCACAACTACCTGTGAATACCTGCAAACAGAAGTGCATAAATGAAGCTCTCTGATCTAATACAAACACATGCACAAATGTACCCTCCTCCACACACAAATGTACACACAAGAACCACTTTCTTGTGTCGCAAACAAAAATATGTCCACATTAAACACAGGCCTTTGCTAGACAGCACAAAATCATTTGTACTTTACCATGCTTACACACATACATTGACTTGTAGATATGTATATAGAATCTACTGGGAACCCATTATAGCAAAGGTTCCTTCTTGGCAGTTACCCTACCTTTCTGGCAGCGCAGGGTAAGGATGGCAGGTAAAAACCATTCTGAGGCAAATGCTTCCATGTGTTCCCATTTAGTCATGTGTGAATAAAATTACACAAGGAACTGTCTCTCACCCCCCCTCCCAAAATGAGGAAACAGCTTCTGACCCCTGACCTACAGGCGGTGCTCAATCTTGACACAGCTGCAACTGTGTTGTGGTCTGGAACCCAAGTGCCTGTTGAAGAAGGATGAATAGAGCCCTAATGGTCACAAAAAAGACCTTTTCAGGTGTTCTGCCCAAACTGTTGGTTTGTGGACTCCAGTCAACCTTGAGACTTTACTGTGCTGGTTAGTCAGAAAGTGCAGTAAACTTTCCTGCAGTCTCATTGGTTGTTACCCACTTGCCATGTTAAATTTTGGAAGGCTGTGAACCAGCAATGAGAGAGGAACAGGTGTTTAATGACTCTCCATTGGCTCTGTGTGTGTGTGTGTGTGTGTGTGTGTGTGTGTGTGTGTGTGTGTGTGTGTGCGCGCGCGCACGTGTGGCAGGTCTCAGAGGAGCACCAGGGTACTCTCTGGAACAGGCCCACCACCTGCCCATTGAGATGGACCCCCTGATCGGTGAGTGCTAGATCAGGGTTGTGTGTATCTGCAAGCACACTGTGAGACAGTACTCTCAAGAGACTGCTCAGATTCCCATATCTCCCTGTCTGTGTTCTGCCCCCTTCCCACATCCAGCCAATAACTCCGGATCAAACAAAAGGCAGATCACTGACCTGGTGGACCAGAGCATTCAGATCAACACACACTGCTTTGTTGTGACAGCAGACAACCGCTACATCCTAGCGTGCGGCTTCTGGGACAAGAGTTTCCGTGTTTACTCCACAGAGACAGGTTAGCATGGAGCTTTTCAAATGTGCCACTGAAGACAAGTTAGCGCTTAGCTATCTGTACCCTCTGGTGGGAAAGGTGAGGACTCACCCTCCACTGACACACATTAGCATATTACTATTTATGATTATTATTTATGATTTACTCAACTAAGGCAGGGAAAAGTGCAAACATGGGTGTTTATTTCTCTACATTCCTTTGAGACAGATTAAGAAAGAAGTACTCCAGTATTGAAGTGGACCTGTACACGTGGTAAAATCACCCTGTTTTGCATCCCTCCACCAGGCAAGCTGACTCAGATTGTGTTCGGCCACTGGGACGTGGTGACGTGCCTGGCCCGGTCCGAGTCCTACATCGGGGGCGACTGCTACATTGTGTCAGGCTCCAGGGACGCCACTCTGCTATTGTGGTACTGGAGTGGGCGGCACCACATCATCGGAGACAATCCCAATAACAGTAAGGGAGCAGCACTCACCTTCACCATACTGGGCACACTGACTGAGATCTTTAAAAATTTAACTTAGTTTATTAATGGATGCATAGCTCACATCAAACTGTACGCCTGCTAATCAACCTTGTCTAAGAAAAGAGGATTAGGATGAGCGGATCACTGATGCATAATGTGGGAGGAAAACATTAATTCCATTTCCAGGCAGCAGCAGGCTGTCCTCCCATACTGAGCCCTGTGCTTCTGTCCCCTTACAGCTCATCTAGCTCCATCGCCAGGGCCCAGTGCTTTCAAACAGGTTGTCAAAACACAGAAACGGGCCACACTTAGCAGTCGAGAAGCACTGGGAAAAACGATGGTGGAAGAAGAGATTTATTGGGGGGGGGGTACAGGGGACCGTCGTTCTCTGTGACTCCCAAGTGTGAGCAGCACTGGTTTAGGTGCTTACACTGTATAATTAACATCACTGCAACTGAGACAGTTAATTAAGAATTTCAGCTCTACTGCTTCCAATTAGTGAAGGTCTGACTCACCCCCCACCCCAACCAGTAAAAGAACACAGCACCCCCAGATATTTATACAAATAGTACCTATGTGCAGTATGTTCCAGGTGTAGAAAGAGGCTTTTCCTCCAGAAGATGAGCACAAACACAAGACAGGACTTTATGTGCCTTTGAGTGCGATGAGGTCATGACTGACAGACACTGAACGAGAGACTGGAGATGGAAGCTATTAATACAGTTGATGGTAGTAACAGACAGAGCACTTGACATAATGTGACAGAACTCAAATGGTCCTCAAGTAACAAGACAGGTAAACTGTAAACTGAGGTTTATTCCAATAGAGATTTTTTTTTCCTTTTATACTATCAACTGTAAAACTGTCACAAAAGTGAAAACTCCATAAGCAGAATTTCATAAAGGAAAGAACATTGCCCTCTAGTGGTTTTTGGCAAGATGACAAGACACACCAGCTGCTCAACTTAAACGCAGCTGGGACCACTGTAATGCCTTTTATTTATAAATTCTAACTCATATTTACCACTTTGTAACAAAACAGATGTTCCTGAATTTATTCATGGGTTAAGTTCTTTAAAAAAAAAACTCAAAGTTACAATAAAGCAAACATATTTGAAATTTACTGCCTGCCAGTGCAGGGTTTCAGGGGTACAGGGCCTGTCTGGCAACACAGCACAAGGCAGGAACGCTGTACAAACAACATGCCTCAACACTAGACCGTCCAGCCTGTTGTTGTCTACTTATCTGTAATACTGGGTGACACAAGTGGCCCAGATATGTAAAATCATACAATACCACACCACAGCAATACAAGACCACTGTGTGATGCAAGAACAGAAGAATAATTAAAAAAAGAAAATACACTGGAGCCCTCGTATAACAGGCCCCTGGTGTTATGGAGCCATTCTACTTCTTTACATATCTTTCGTACGTTTGTACAAGCTAGACAAAGACGCAACAGATGGTACACCCTCACATGGAAGCATTCAACCTTGTATAGGTAACAAAAAAACCCTGTACAGGTGGTAACTCCCATCCCTGTTAATCAGTTCACTGCAGTCATTTAACAAAACAACAAACAAGAAAGTGAACTTTTAGGAACACTGAAGAAAATTCAAGGAAAATATAGATTTGTGTAACTATATGCAGAAACTTAATTATGCTTAGCCCAACGCAGGAAGATCTACTTCTTACATCCTATCACAAAATCAATCTGATCCAATCACAACCACCGATTAGTGTACGTGACACACGTGGTCCATCACAGTAGGGGTGCAAGAGCAGCTCTATTCAGACACAGGTAAACGATGAATCCATGTAGTCTGCTACCGTGTAACTCTAATATCATAAGTGAAACAGCAAATTCAGTAATATTAATATATATTCATCTAGCTGACATTTATAATGTTTAGCTACTTACAAGAGACGCACCAGACACACCTTAACACAAGTAGTTCTTCACTGACATTCAGTTGAACATTCTCACCCGGACAATCAGAACTGGCATTCCACAGAACCAGTATAAGTTCCTCTGCATATGTTGATGCACACACAGCCGTGTCCACGTATTTTGGCTGTAGTCCAGGCCTCGTCCTGCTCTGCACAACAGCAGACTGCCAGTCGTACCGCATAAACAGTGCCCATAACACAAAGGCCATCATGTGATCCTAAAGAAGCTTTAATCGCATGATAAAATGAAGACCATCACAGGGCACAGTGCTCATGTGAGCTAAATTATTGACCTTCTCTACATACTTAATATGATGGAATTTTGCATGTTTGCTGACAAAAAAAAACAGTTATAACAGATTTAGTAAAAATTCACTTTGCTAGCAGACTTTTACGTGCAAATTACACATGAGAAGGAAGCCTGCAATTCATTATATACATAAAGCCTGCATCTGCTCACTGATTCTGAAGCATGATCATATCAGCATTATGTTTGTGCCATTCCCCTAAAGTAAATAAACACATTTTCATGACTTTTGTTCAAAGTTGCTGCTGAGGTTCAGACTGCTTTGACTCAACTCTCACCGGATGTGGATTATTTGTGTCTGTCTTGATGGGCAGCTGTGCTGCGGCAGCACACTGCTTTTTTTCTGAGACCGATGTTTATGTCAATTCGTCTGTGCCTTCCTGATGCCCTAGTGGCCGCAGTGAATACCCTGACATTGATCCAGATTGCGGTGATCATGTCAGTTACACCAAAGAGTGCATTAATTGTTCATCGAGTCTGGCTGAGTTCATGCTTTTGCACATGACAGTGGGGGCACTGTGAGTGAAAGTGAGGGTTGTCTAGGACAGTCACTTACCTTTGCTGCCACTGACTTTTTTTGTTTTATCTTGTTTTGTTTAATTTAAATTAATACAGTTTTATTTTTGGTGTGACTTTGCCAATATTCATCCTGTGAAGGCAAACCTAAAATATGTATTTAAAGAAAAAAAAAGTGTTGACAAAGTGCTGGTGATCTGTTTAGTCCTTTTGTCTTACAGTATGGACACTGTGGGGTGTCAGGCAGGGTTCACCCTGGACCAAATATCAGTCCACCACTCAATTTATTACTTATTTTTTTCCAAACTGTATTTAAATGAAGATGCATTTAAAATTACTGAAAATAAAAACTTGCATTTCATCAGCCTCCTATTCAATCCTGATTGTCAACCACTTCATCATATAAACATGCCCAGGTTCTGGCCACATTCTGCTTTCTTTATTATCATTAAAATAAAAAAAAATTTAATGACAACAATCCCTCAATTTATTCACCTATTATTCAGGTTATATTGTGTAAAAGTCTTAGATAAACCTATGATAAACAATACTTTTTTTTAACATTTTAGTTACCTTTAACCTAGGCTAAAAATTAAACAACTTTAAATGACTGAAAATAAAACTAGATTGTCTCCACAAATTCCTCCAATTTAGTGCTGACTGTACATTAATTTATCTGATAAATGTGTGCTGTTGTCATGTTGTTACTGATCGTGGTCACTCAGGAATGCACTGTAAAAAAAAAAAAAAACCGCACTGTAGAAGATAATTGAATAAGACTCTCATTCCTACTCTGGGTGCATATTACTGCTGCTTAACAGCTGGTAATAAAAACTTGGATTGTTTTTGTTCAAAAACAAAAGAGAGTTTTCAGGATAGAGCACTGAATAAAATTGCATAGAAACATTTCAAGTTCATTTTTTAGCTTTAAAGGTTTGTAACATGAGGGGCCAGTGTGTTAAGCTGCAAAATAGGAGACAGAACAGCTATGTGAATACACTGGATTAATGGAGGACGGTCACACCACATCACTGGTCACTCGACCGACCTGTCAGTCCAGTGTATCATATAAACTTTTTTTTCCTTCTTAAAAAAAAAAAAAAAAATCAGTCTGACATGATTCTAACCTTGTAATCTATGTGAGTGAAATGTTTTATTTATCAAAACAGAAAGCAGATAAAACTGAATTCTGTAAAATATTTATAAAATACTGGGATGCACAGGACTGTCTGATCTAATGTTTTTGTTGTGATTACTGTAAAGATGTGTTTTTTGTCATGTAAGGGGCAGATATGTACAAAACTTTCACTGAATAAATGTAAAAAAAAAAAAAAAAAAAAATCTGTTTCTGCAGATCTGCAATTACTGCTGAAGTCAAATGGCAAAATTTCCAGAATGTTACTTCTGTTGTTCTGTGCACAGCTCTAGTTGCAGGGGGTCCTTCTGTGGCCCACTGCTGTCAGTAGCTGCCATCAGACACTTTCCACCATTTTTCTTTCAGGACAGGCACTTTCTAAAGGAGAGAGAAGCTTTTGCTTCCACCCTCGGGGTACTTGCTGTTATTATCCTATTGCAGAAACCCTGGTCATTCCCTCTGTGCTGTCTGCTCTACCAGGTGACTACCCAGCCCCCCGAGCCGTCCTCACTGGCCATGACCATGAGGTGGTCTGCGTATCCGTCTGTGCAGAGCTGGGGCTGGTCATCAGTGGAGCCAAAGGTCTGAATCACTCAACTTTCTGTTTAAAAAACTCACTATGATTAAAGCCAGTCCACCCGATGCCTCCTCATACCTTTTGGACACTTTTGGACAAAACATAGCCCAGCAAGTCCAACAGGGATATGAAAACATACTGTATCTCTGCATGTACATATATACTGCATTATAGGCCAAATGACTATCAGACTAAATCATTGTGTGTCTCTGCAGAGGGGCCGTGTCTGGTACACACGATTACAGGGGACCTGCTGCGAGCCCTGGAGGGCCCTGAGCAGTGTGTGAGCCCCCGCCTCATTGCCGTGTCCAGCGAGGGCCACTGCATCATCTGCTATGAGAGAGGTCGCTTCTGTAACTTCAGCATCAACGGCAAGCTGCTCGCCCAGATGGAGGTCAACGATGCCACTCGAGTGAGTCCTCGGTTGTGTGGTCAAATCCCACAAAAGGAACTAGTGCGGCACATTCAAGTAAGGTACTCTGCAGGTCTAGCATCATTAAATACCTATCTGTTTAAACACAACTGGATATGTGTCACAACTGAACAAGCTCTTTTGGAAACAGATGTTTGCTACAGAAATAAATATTACATAGTATAAAAATTCTGCCATAAAGGATAGTACGGTACCAGTATGCATCTGTGTACCTTTATAGCTTATTTACCTGATGTAGGATACCCTATGCTTAATTTCTTACTACACATGACAGTTTTTACACGCTAAAAAATTCAGTGCCTTTGAGTTTCGTTTGTTTCATTTCATAGCAAAAGGACCAATGATGCTGATGACTGAAAAGTAAAATGTACTATTTATATGACTAATAAAATTTAAGTCCACAATTTTTGCCTTTAGCCCCATTCCGCAGACTGATATATGCACAAATGTTTTCTCATGTGCAGATATTTGTGCAAATAGCTTAAGCCGTATATTCCTGTGTTTCAAACGTCCTGTAAGCCTTACGCCCCTGATCCCAGAGTGATGCTACTGCTCTACTGTAGGCCATCCTCCTGAGCAGCGATGGGCAGAACCTGGTGACAGGTGGGGACAACGGTGTGGTGGAAGTGTGGCAGGCTTGCGACTTCAAGCAGCTCTACATCTACCCTGGTTGCGATGCTGGAATCCGCGCCATGGACCTGTCACACGACCAACGGTGAGCAGTCCCCACTTAAATGTGGCCTCCGGCGCTGTGTCACTAGCGCCAGAAGACAGAATTGGGTGACCACGAGGTTTAATGGCTGCCTGCGGGAAATGCAGCATGTGCACAATACGGTGGTTGTAGTTTGCAGACCAGCTCTGCCTGTGGGTTTCATGGTTGTCAGTGTGCATCTAGGGAAATGGAGCAGTTTCTCTGCTTCGTTTTCCTTAAATAGAACCCTGTTGCCATAGAGACAAAGCAGTAAAGGTTGCAATGTGGCATCAATGCTATCGGCTTAAAGTGACAGTGGTCCCCTGCCACCAGACAGGGCTGCACATTTTTGTGCTTGGATGCAGGGTCTGTGGCGGGAGCAGCCCACATCCCTGAAATGGTGGCACCACATTGAGCTGGGTTGTATAGGGTCAAACGTCGGGTGCTGGCAGCGTCGAGAGATCTGGTACTGCCCAGGTGCTTGAGCTCTGCCTCTCACAAGCTGCTCCACTGTTTCCTCCAAAGTCTACAATCCCCAGTCCAGCACCAAAGCAACTAGAGGTCAATTTGAGCCATTTCCTTATAAACACCAGGATATGTCCCAACTACATTTTACAGTGAGAGCTGTGTGTAAATAGCTGAGTCCCAGGGTTTCTCACCACTGGCAGCTGCAGGTCAGCCTCAGGGTCCTGTTGAGCCACGTGGCACTGTGGAGCTGCAGAAACCTGTCAGGGCCCCTGGACCCCATGAAATTGGCCCTACTGACCCTGCCACGTACCACGGATGTGATGCTGTGGATGGGCGAACCGTCTCAATGGCTGCCTTTGACTGCCAAGAGAAAGGCTCTGTGATTTACTGCCACATCTAGCAGTAACTCTGTTTAACAGTCATACGGCACCACTAACAATGGTACACACACGCATACACACGGTGTTCCTTTTCAAAGGCTAAGAGGTCAGACTTTCACTTCATGCTGCAGGAAAGTAGTGAGGTTAAATAATTAATGCACTTAATCGAGCAATTCATGGCATTAGTGACTACTTCTGTTCATCCACAATTTACACATTTTTAAGTTAGAGTAAATGCATCTATATATATTCATTTAGCAGAACAAATTTATCAAAACTGCATTTCACTACCACCTTATAGCTTTAGATACAGATACACAATTATACATGTAGTTTGTCTGATGTCACCATTTTTGCTGGTACACATTACACAAGTAGATGCCTACAAGTATTGGTATCTAGGAACCACAAAGATGATCACGACAGCTGTTTTTATACAAATTTAAGCAGCTAGTAGATCGAGTCAAGTGGGTCTACGAGAGGTGTGTCGACACCCTTCTTGAATGGTAGGATTGATTCAGCAGCTCAGACAGATCGAGCTCAATCCACTAGTTTGGAGCTAAAACCAAGAATGTATGTGCTCTCTTTTTTGACTTAAGTGTGGGACCACCAAATAGCCAAAGGTGGAGGGGTTTAGCACTCCTGCAATGTCAAACTGATAAATCACTTAACAACAGGTAGAGTAGCATGTTAAAGCTGCCACCAGGTGACACACACGTCCTGCAGCGGTACCCTTTACCAGGATAGTTTACCCTAAATCAGTCCAGTAAAAGTTATCCAGCTGTATAAATTGGTAAATAAAAGGAAACAATTTAAAGTTCTAAATTGCTTTGGAGAAAAACATCAGCTAAATGCATACATTAATCCCATAATATTCAATCTCCGCTCTCCAGTTTTTCATGTGTCTGCTTAGCCATCATTAATAGCACTTATTAGTCAGTTCAGGTCAGCAACAGAGTCCGGTACAATAAAATGAGATGCATTTTAATGTAGTGCCAAGCAACTGTGTGAGACGCACTGCATTGTGGGAAAGAGGTATCCACGTTCTCAATTGCAGTCTAGCACATATCCAGACTGTAGTCTAGCTTGCATATCCCCCTGATCATGTTTGCATCTTGCACCACTAAGGTTTAACTGGTTTATTTATTTTATCTGAGATATGGCTCTGAAAGAACAAAGGTGGAGAAGGCAAAGCAGAAGGAATGGCTCATAGTGTGGCTCATAGTGTGGGGAAAAAAACCTAGAAAAGTTAAAGGATATGGTGTAGTGGGGAAAAAAAAAATTCTTGCTTTGTATATGTCTAAAACCACAGTGAAAAAGATGCTTTATTTGACCTCACAAAATAAATATGAGCTGAAAATGCCATCCTCTTTATCTGTCTCCCACTCCTCCACTGCCATTGGTCCTCAAGCCAGTCCCACATAATATCAGTTTTTACTTTGAGGAATTATTTTTACATTTTTTGTCTACAGTATAATGTTATTCTTTCCATTTTAATAGGTCAAACAACTTTCTCCTTATATTCAACATCATTTATGGTGGTTTTGGGGTGACATTGGAGTGGGGTTGACATGAACTGTAATTATTAACACAATATCAGTATCTGGTTCTCAGTGCTCAGTCAGTTTTAAGGCATGAATTATGACTGCTTAACATAAACACTATTCAGTGTCTTGCCCTTTTTTTCCCTCCACTGATTAGCAACAGAACAGGGTCAAAGAAACAGACAAGGAGAAACTGCAAATGCATAATACAGTCCATGGGTAAAAAGGTACAGTATATAGTAGAGGTGGCCATGAAGCACTATTTGCACAAAGGTCAACAAATATTCCACAATTTGTTGCAAATAGGAAGTGGTTCAAATCTTAACTTTTCTAGAGAGACATTTGGATCAACCACATGCTTGTGGAGGGAGTTTCTGGTGTGTTCCATAACTTGATGAAAAACAGAACTTGGACTGTGTTTTAACAGGATTTTACATTGGGACATAGTTTTTGTTTAAAACATTTGTCATGCTTTAACTGTTCCTTCAGGTATGATTTTACAAGCAACAGTATGTAGTAAATAAATGGATGGTTTATCCCTTTCGTTTGTGACGCAGGACCCTGATAACAGGCATGGCATCTGGGAGTATCGTCGCTTTTAACATTGACTTCAACCGGTGGCACTATGAGCACCAGAACAGGTACTGAATGAATGGCTGATAGTGCTGCTGACCTTCTGTCCCACTGGGGGAACACAGGCTTTCTGTGGGGGGGGCAACAAGAACAAGTACCTGAACAAGAAAGAACATGACTGAGAGACTCCGGCTCACTGCCTCTGCCACCAGTCTACATCAGTCAGCAACAGCAGCTCATGGCCTTCACAACACATCCATTTCATTGTCTGTCATTTTGACCAGATTTTGCCCCCTACATCCCATGATGGGATGGGAGGGGCTGTTATCTTGCACACAAATATTAAATACAAAGACATGGAACTTCTGTGTGGAGAGAAGCCAAATGTAATAACCAACTTAAAATCACTCTTCGCCCAGCCTCAAATAAGGAATGTCTGGTGTTTCATTCTTGTAGTATAATATTTGCACATCTCTTTCAAACTGAGAAATCTAAAATTCATAAAAAAGGATTCCCCCCCAGAATGGAAATACATGACACTATGTCAAAGGATTTGGACTTACAAAAAACTCAAAAGTAGTTTTTACTTAAATGAATAAGTAGCACCACTGGATGTTTATTATTTAGCAGTAAATCTGGAGATTCATACTTTCCACATTTACCGTATATCAGGATTTGTGTTTTACACCTGTGTGTAGTTAGTTACCTGTCATGCACACCCATTTTGTCAAGCCTTGAAATCATTTCTCCTTTTTAGAGTAGTGAGTTTTAATTTTCCTGAAAACAATGTATAATTCAGACAGAAATACCCACTGTATAAAAGTTCTCTTTTAGCTCTGCTCATGTCATCATTTTATCTTGTTCTGTACCCAAAACTAATACTAGATGTATGCTACCAGATCATAAGTACAGACTAACTCATCCACCAGAAAACAGGAAAAGTAACAGCATTCATCATGGAGATGTGTACAGTTATGTACATATTGTGACAAGAGGGATGTGAAGGGAGTATTATTTTCCCTTAGTGTAAAAGAAAAAACAACATGCAGGAATTTATTGGTGATACTTTCAGTATCGGTGATCAATTGCACCAGACACATCAATGAACTACTGTGGTTAACTTACATCCCCGCTGTATGACTCTATTAGTCTGTTTCGCCACTGGATTCATTACTCATTGTTGTTTGTATTTTAACAAATCAAAAGCATAGGGCAGTCAATGTAATGATTAAGTTGTGTAACTAGACAGTAAGCAATATCATGATTTCACAATCAGCAGGACCGTTCTGAATGGAACCTAATGGGGTGGTGTATGTAGTCGTGTGGAATAAATTCCTGCACATAAATACAATATGTATATATACAAAAAAGGATCAACACCATTTAAAAATGCTGAAATATTTTTCGATAGAGAAAATCTAAAATCATCATGTTTTATTGCAAACATTTAAATGCCACAACTGTGTGAAAAATAAATATGCAAAGAATGACAATTTTTTTTCCTTTTTGTTGCTGTTGATCTATGTAAAGAAACAACCCCAAATGGACGAGCTGCTTTGCATGCTAAAAACCATGAGAATACTGGGTTGGTGCTGTGTCTGTGTGTTTTTTTTTAAAATGCTGTTTTTCTTTTTTTTTTTTTGGTTTTGGAATTTGACAGTTAGTTAGGTAATGTTAAGTTAAAATGCTTGTTCTGTTAAGTTTTAGCAAAAATATTTGCCTTTTTCCCATAGGGTTTTTTTATTTATATGTTGCTGAAGAACATTTGACCCCAGATTTAAGTCATTTCTGTTTGTTCGTTTGTCTTTGTTGCAAATTGAATAAAGCAAAATTTGTGTTCAAATCCATTAAACTTATTTCACTACATAAAACGCTGTAAAATAAACTGATTTCATTTTGGCGTATTTATAATAAAAAACGCAACAGTGTGTTGTTGTAACATTATTCCAAGTAGTCTGATCAGGCATCATATACTGGGTGAAATTCAGTCAGTTTGGAAATTTCTGTCTGGCTGTACAATACAATATAACCCAGTCAGTAACACTGCATTACTGAAGAAATCTTACTTAGTGTACTTTTGGAATACCTCCATCTCATATGTATATAGAGTTACTATCGCGTATGACAATGTTCACTAGTTTTGCATTAGCAGCAATGCTGGTGTTGTTGAAAAATAATATCGTAACAGCAGTTTTGCTAAGCTTTTGACTAACTGGTGGTTGATAAGTACACATTCAAACAAAAATGAATACTTATGGATAAGCTCCTAATTTTCATAATTTTTCAAATACAAGTTAGTTAGTTAGTTAGATTTAATTATAATAGTTTAAAGGCACAAAGCACCATCTGCTGGCTGCCAGGACATGTATCCAGTGGCAGCTTTAATGCTGGCTGTGGAATTACCACACCGACAGCCGTAGGTGCATTTCCAGAAACAACCTCACGCACAGTAAAAAGAAAAAAGAATCCAAGTGGGCCAGAATTGCACCGCTCGCATAAATGTACTTATGTGTGATTTTTCTTCAAGAGAAACCTGTGTCCCTGCAGCTAGATTCAAATTATGTTCATGATTGATTGAATACCACACAAATTACCATCCTTAGAAAAGAACACAAACCGTAATATATCTGCTCATACAAGATTAGGCATTAAACAAGCCTTTGAGTTCATTTGAATTTATTCGTGTTGCTTTACATTTACGTGTATTTCATTTAGCAGACCCTGTTTTCTAAAGTGATGTACAAATCAAAATATGAAATAGTGTGTTCAGCATTAGAAAGCAAGCATTAGTTGGACACCATTATCCCAGACAGCTTTTCTGACACCACCAGCAACTTTCTGCTACACAACTTGTATCAATGTACAGTCATCCCTCGTTTCATGCAACTAACTGGTGTCCAGAAAGACTGCATAAATTGAGACCACTATTTTTATTATTATGTAGAAATAATAATGCTTTCCAGACCATCCAAAAGCCCCCAAACCAACTTTCTAAATATCACTAAAACTCTGAAACAACCTTTTAGCACGTGCAGTGCAGCACACAGGCGATCACTGCGCAGCACCCACACGCGCACAGGCATCCGGCTGGTGAACGCGATGAGCTGGTTTGACGGTCTGAACGAAACGTCTACTTGTATTTGTAACAAACAAAGCCAAGTTTATTGCCAATGGGGCGTCCTTGAGGAACACCAGACGCACCTGGGAGTGGGGGGTGGTGGTGGAAGAATACACGGTTCTATCAAGTAATGCAAAATGTTATAAACTGTGTAAGAGAAACGTAGCATAAAATGCTCAGTAGAAGTGTGTATGACAGCAACACAGCACGACAGTCACTGACCAATCAGGACCAAGATATTTACATCTCATCTTACTTATAGACAACAGCACCAGCTCATTTTAATTTTTCTGCACCAATAAGGGACACGTGATCATCAAATCCGCCTTTCCCAGGATCTGACGCTCCTTGTCATAACTCCACCCTCTTAAAGGCATAAACATTGTACATAGAACAAACATTATATAAAACTCAGTCTGTGCCGTACTCTTGCACCCAATGTCACACACACACACACACACACACACACAGCGTTTTATTACACATTTTTACACACTTGAAAGAATGTCAGAGTGTGATGTCAGAATGTTAAAAAAATAAATCATCAATTACATGTGACTGAATCAGTCACCTACTGCCCATGTGAAGCAGACAGCAGAACAAATAATCACTGGTAACTGACTAGTTAACCAGTCAGCGGGTTACCCATTTGACAAATGAATTATGCAATAACTTAACAAGTCAGCATGTAAATGACTCAGTTAACCAGTTGGTAGGGTAATTAGTCAGTAGGTAGGTCATGTGGGTAACCATGTTCAGCTTGCCAGCAGGATGGATGACTGCCACTGCATAATATTAAACGGTTAAAAGAACTGCACTTTCAAAAAAATTAAGTAGAAACAATGATTTTTGGTGATTGTTTGAACTTTATGAAACACAGGAGCTCTGGCATCAACATTTTAAATAAGCTTGCCATGTTTCCCTCACATTATTAAGTGCCCTGTTATATTTCTCCATTAAACCTGTAACTAGGTTTTCATTAATTCATTAATTGTTCTGCCTAGAGTCATCAATGTCAGAGCAAGATGGTGAGATCAACCCTGCTCCCACCTCCAGACCCCGATTTCATGCATGTGCAATTTCTCTTTTGACTTGAGGTTCCAATCGAGCTCCGCGGAGCTGAACACCCTAGAAATGGCACAAATGAAAAAAAAAATTTTTTAAATCTTTTTTAGCACTGAGTTTTGTACTGTTTTGTGCCATTTTCATTTTCAATATATTAGTGATTAATTTTTCTGGGCCATCACCCAGCTCTTTAATGGCCTAGACACCCAAAACCTGGCTGATTTTCAGCATTGTATTTGTGTTGGCTTGCATCGTGTAAAGCACCATTCTATCTGTATTACTTTTGCAGATATCATTGCTTACCCAGCCACCCTGCTTTCTGATATTATACATTTTTACCTGGTGACTGCTAAGTTCAAATTTTTCTCAACATATTGTAATGTCATGTACAAAAAAATGAAAAACACTGCCATCACGATCACAGAATCGGATAACAGCCATATTGTGACACGCTTGTCATGTTCACTGTAAATTTTTATCATCAACATTACAGGAAGCAGACCCACATCATGTGTCCCTCTATAATAAACAGACAGCAATTCATGTTCAATGGGCAGACTGACCTATTCCAAGAAATGGAAAATGTATACAGAGAGTACAAGGTTAATCCATGTGGAAAATATTGTAACAATTATGCTGTCAACGGTGTGCCAGACAGACGAATCCAAAGAAACAAAATCTTTGTCTGAACCAGTGGTGTCTACTGAGCGCTAGGGCACAACTGAACACATAACATTTAAAATGAAGACTGTTGTTTAGAGTGCCATTTTCCCTCATTTGCCTATAGAAACATTACATTTAGCTGCTTTTATAATTAAGAGCAATGTACACCAGTTACTGCTCATGTCCATTTCAACTAAAGTTCTTGAGGTGTTTTTAGTGTGCTGCTGTCTTCCATATGAAATCACAAAGCACTTTGCTCCCTACATACATCAGATGATGGGATGGGAGGGGCTGCCAACACGTCCACCTTTAATTCACACACAAATATTAAGTACAAAGACATGGAACTTCCGTGTGGAGAGAAGCCAAATGTAAGAGCCAACTTAACATCACTCTTTGCTCAGCCTCAACTTAATGCAAATATGGGAATGTCTGATGTAGGGGCAAAGTAATCAAAAATAAGAAGTAGAAAATTATACATTAAATGGCTGCATTAGGCAGATCATGCACTAAATCACACGCATGCGTGAAATGAGAGGGGAGCTCGAATTCTAAATTTTCAGCTGACCTGAACCAAGTGTGACACGCCCACATTTTCAAGTTAAATTGGGAAAAAAAATAGTTGTGAAACAGGCATATTAACCCGTGCACTGATTACCCCCACAGCAGCATTGCAAATGTGCTACAGGAGAGCAGGAGGAACAGATATGGATGGAACAATCATATTTTTCAGCTTTTTTTTAAACACAGGATTTGCCATGAACAATTTTTTTTTGGAGAGGGAGCCAAACATGGTTCCCATATTATCATGTCTTCTCTCCAGTATATCATCACCATCCCAAAATGCTTTTCCAAAGACCACACAGCCCAGTGTGGTTTGTTCCTTACATATTCCTTATAAATACATATAGTATACAGCTCATAAAATCTGGTCTTGAGAATTTCATGTAAACTGCAAAATGGGAGCAAAATAACCTTAGACATGAAGTAAAACTCATTGTTTATTAACTTTAACCTACATTAATTGCAAATGATAAAATTACAAATTACAAGTTACATATTCTAGCAGACTGTAGTTTCCTGTATGATCTTTTATGCTGTGCTGTGCTAGGGAAACAGTGCTTTTGGTGCAAAGACTCAACAAATTGGTAAGGAAAGCAGGTTCTGTCACAGGTTAGAGACCTGATTTGGTGGAGGTTGCAGCAAAGGCCAGGATGAGAAAGAAGCTACAGCCCATCACGGAGCCCACTCACATCCCCTAACTGAAGCCACCAGGTTATTCAGTTTAGGTGCAGTAAGAAGCGCTTCTGGGAGTCCTTTTTACCAGCAGCCACCTGCCTCCTTAATGCCACACAAGGACAAATCAAGCAGTTTCTTCTTGTGTGAATTATTACATATATCTTTATCTTGCTCTACATGAATAGTTACTATAAAAGTACAGCCAGTCCTTGGACAGAAAGAGAGTATGGATGTCAAAGCTTAAAATTATTGTAATAATAATAATTACAACAACACAGTAATAGCAAATGATTTCTCAGCAGAGAGATGATGCACTGTCAAAGCAGCAAACTAAAGTACTGTATGTGAAGCATCCATTTTAAGAGAAGTGGAGGGTGGGAGAGAGAGAGGGAGAAACTGGTGTGTATAAAGAAAATACGAAAACTACACACTGACGTGGTTTTACTGTCCTTTGCTCGTCTGCTGTGGGCTTCAGTTTATAGACAACGAGTGTGTGTGTGTGTGTGTGTGTGTGTATAAAATTTTATAAATACGATTTACAACCGTAACAAATCTACTAAAAAAAAAACTTTCGCTATAAACAAAGTGAGTACCCGTCCACCCAGCAGCCCATGACCACAGCAGAGTATGACAATAAACCATTTGTCTTACCGGTTAGTGGCTCCCAGCTCTGAAGAACTTGATACAGGAACATTAGTTGCCAGTCATCTTCGCCAAATAAACAAGGCTGTACAGTCAGATCAACTGTACAAAACACTGTGTCCTGTACGTCACAATCCAGAACTATTTACAGCCGTGATGCTCTCTGTCAATAGGAGATGCGGAGAAGGACACTGTAAGTGAGCTTTTTATCTGTTGTTGCCACTAAGTCATAATGCCTCCATGACGGAGAATTCCGACTCTTTTAGCATTTTGAGTCGTTCTCGGTTTATTTCCTCCACGTGAACAGTCACAGACAAGACCAAGAGTGAGTGAATGACATTCAGCACGAGTTACTAATTTCTTCTAATAAAAATACATGTGAAACATAAAGTAATATTAATTATCTCTCCGCCCCCCGAAAAATTCACAAACCGCCACCGCTCTCCTCAAAACTTCAGCCCACCTTTTACCTGAGTGACGTAATACCAGCCAGCATACAAAACTAAGTGTGAGTGACGTATACTTAAATTAAAACACTTCATTCACTGCAACGTGACGAGTCTCTAGCACGTCATTTGTGGACTTAGAGTTGAAAAATCTCGCTAATTCAGGAATGATTTTAAGAAATGATAAATAGTAATAGTAAAACAACAAAACTAATTTTTTGTGTCTATTTTGATCCATTTCGGGGCGACTGTAACTTCAGCCCAGGTTAGCTCAATTATAAGTCCGTCCTGCTCATGTCCATCGCTTTGGGACATTTTAAGATTTCTTTTATTATCGACACAACAGTAAAAACTGAAAGCAGATATCCCTCTATTTACGGCCGAGGTTATATGCGCATCTTGGATACAGCTATGGTACATACAATTACTTTTTAAGAATTCATTTTAATATTAACTCTGAGATGCAAGAAAAGTAAAACTCTTAAAATGCCTAATTGTTAATTGTGAATTATTAAGTTGGTTAATTACTATGAAAATGTTTTAAATGTAAAGAATTTACTATGATCGTTACTTACATATTTAGAGACGGCTGTCGTCGGTTGAAGTAGGCAGCCGAAGGAAGAATTAAAAAGTATGTTTTTCCTTTTCCTGACACAAAGTGCAGATGTGGCGGGTTTTCCTAACTTAAAAAGAATTTGTTCGAGATGCTGTTTCTCTCCGTCCATTGTCAGCGTTTGGGAATTCCAACATCCACCTCCCGAGCCCTACTTTTACAAATTGTTTCTATCACGGGTCGAAGTGAAAAATAAGAGCCGGTATTCTACTATTTTGCATGTTGGTCTCCTTATCTATTACAACTATTAACTTTTATATGTGTCATTTCTTCAGTGAACAAAAGATAACAGGAGATATTGTTGCTGATCACAATGCATTGCTATAACTATAAATCTCAAACTCTGTGCATTTGTTTATGAACGGCTTTGTTTTTCAAGCAACAGACTTCAAGTTTGGCACTCAGGTACCTGTCACATAAAGTAACGTTTTTACGTATTCGAGTTCATTAAATTAAAAAAAGGCTATTTAGTATCTTAAAACCTTCTACTTCGTCTTTGAAGAAACCGCTCAGAAAGTCGTGTAGCTGGGTCGCACGCAGACGTGCTTGCGTCAGACGCAGAGGCACGTCACACTAACATAATGGAAGGAGCTGCTGCTACACGCACGAGAAATGCTGGTGCGCAAAAAAGTACCGTTACTCAAAAGACCACAAAACAGTGCAGGTCCTTAGTCCTGCTCATGTGCTGCTCTCCACAAACACCTACTGAATACCAGTGTTTGACTATTTCAAAAAGTTGCTTATTTTGTTATTGATCACCAAGACTGATGACCAGCAGACACAAGCTGTAAACAGTGCAAGTGAACTCAATGAAGGCAGTTCCACACTCTTACTGTTTCTGTTCTACACTTTGTTACCAGCTAGACACACACGCAAAGGTAGATTTAACAGACAGAAGTTTTAGAACATAAAACTATGAAGAGAATGCTTTTGAAAATAAACTGCACATTTATTTTTTGAAAATGTGCGGTGCAAAGGTTTTTAACACAAGAAGCTTATGGATCATGCATTTTACCACTTCAAGCTGTACACTGATGGGTAAGGCTTTCCTTAGCCTTTTGCCTTTTGTGAGAGATGCTTGCAAGGCAGAACATAAATACTACACAACTGACATGTGCAGGAGAAACCAGTATTTTGAAATGTTCTTGTAAACCAGGTCTATCTTTGAGTTGATGGCTTGATATTCGAACTTTGGGATACAAGTTAAATGTATTAAGTAAGAGTTCTAATGTGAATCATTGTATCTACGAAGTTGGTATTGTTAACCTCTGGTCTTTGTAGCCTATATTACATCTTACTACTTTCACGTGGTACATTATTAGCTCACAACCTGTAGCATAAATATTTTTCATATTGTTGAAAAAAAAACATTTTAATGTCATAATGGAGAATTTTTTCTTTGAGTATTTGCCAAATGGAAATGGTTTTCCTCCTCAAATGTTTGCAAATATTTTACAAAAAAGTAATCATAACTTATCTTGCATTAAAATTCTTGTTTCAAGTTTATTTATTTCATTGACAAATACATACACATATCAAACTGAAAAATCACAATTCTCAGTTTCAGGAAATTGTTTATTTAGAGGTTTGAATTGCTGCTGGATGCACAACAGTCAAATAACACTTCACCTTATTAAACATTTTTCAGGTTGGCAGAAACAGAGGGACTAATGTATAGTGTATGTTTGTACAACAAGCTTGCTATGGGTTTACTGACATGAAAATCCCATCCCTAAAAACACAAGCAACAACTGGGATATAAAGGATATATACCTCCTAGACATCAAACTGTAAAGTTTTACCTTAATTGTGCTTTTCACACAATACTGTGCTCTTATCGATTCCCACCCCACCCAGTTTACTCAAACTCGCCCTTATCACAAACACACTTTTTAAAGTATTTTTGTATTTCACAAAATGACTTTTTATTGGTAGATAAGGTATCATTCACTGGCTTAAAAGTCCTTGTTTAACAAATTATTGTGGACAACCACATTTGTTTTCTGAAACACACAACAAAATAAGCTGTTGTTTCTGGACAGAAGTAATGATACAGCAAAGCCAGAGCAGCTTACATGCTTTTTGTGCTTCCAGGGTAACCCTGTGGGACCTGTGACCCCAGGAAATTCACCGTGGTTCCTGTTTTTGGTTTGTGAAAGGATTGCCAATCCCAGGATCAAATGCCTTATGCAACCTTAAGTCACTGTGCGATTTATGTTGTTCATGAAAGGCTAAGAGAAGGCATATTGAAACATTTTAGAAATTCAAATTTCCAAACAACCCTTTACAAACCCTTTACAAATTTCCAAACAACCCTTTACCCTTTGCACACATATTACAGGTACTTGTTTCTTTTTTGGTTGTAGTGTAAAGAAGAAGATATTGCAGAAGTGAGCAAAAAAAATGTTAAAAAGAAGAAGAAATACATCAAGTAAAAACAAGACAATACTGTTCTAATACAGCATTCACATGCAGAAAAGAGTTAGGAGTCCCAAAACTTGGATCACCAGGAAGCACAAAGGTCTCAGTGGCCTCCATTTAACATAATATTCACACTGCATACAAATAGCACGGGAGTGTCTGACAAGAGGAACAACGAAGGCAAAGTGTGGCAAAAGCACTACCTGTATAGAGACATCTCTGTCCGCCTTCATGAGTCAAACCAAATATCTGGACATCACACTAATGCCCACGCAGCATCCAAAAGCAGCCTGGAGAATCCTGCTAGTAACTGGCAGGTGTCACTGTTAGACCCCAAAGAAGAACATCAACAAAGGGTCCACACTGTGTATGTTCAAGTAAGGCTGATAAACATAAAGAGACCATGCCATTGCATTAGGTGTGGTCTATCACACATTTGTGTAACCACTGACAAAGCAGTGTTGCCAATGCAGCATCAGTAAATTTGTCAAAACTACATTCTGAGCATGTTCCGCTGCAATTCGGGAAGAGAGTGAAAGTGTGGTTTAAATCTCAGCAGGGCTCTTAAGCAGGTGCAGTCATATAAGCAGTGTACTCATTTCAGCAGACATACATTGCTGTATAGTTCTCAACAACTCAAAACAGCAAAGGGTTTTAATAAATACAGTTTTAACAAATATAGACAACAGATGCAATATTTAACATTCTCAAACTCAGTGTAAACATGTGGGCTAGTTTACCATCAGTCCTTAATCAAAATTCTCAGGTTTAGCTTTTAAAAAGCTACCACACTGTTTGCCACATAAGCAACAAAAGACAAACTCAAAGAGGTAGTTTCCGATAAAATAAGGTGATGTGCACAAATAAAGCTGAACAATACATCATGACTTCATACTCATGAAGCCTGCACCTCTTTTGTTCAAGGTTTTAGGCTGGCAGCAACAAGCAGAGCAGCACCTCCAGAATACTTAAAATGTTTCAGACAGGTGAGTTTTCTTCAAGGAATAAAGTCAAACAGTTGAATTTACTCGGATGTCTCTTTTGTAGCAATTAACATTTCCAAGATCCTTTTCACATTCCTTTACACAGCTAGACAAGGGAAAAGCCCAGAGCCTTTCTTGCCGCAGAGAGTTGTGGCTGGAACAATACATGACTTCTGTGTTACAGTACATTCTCCTGCTTATATTTATATACACAATGACATTCAGCCAAAAACACAGTTGTTGATCTTCAACCCTTCTGTCTGCTTTGACATTTTACAAGAAGTAGCTTAAGTTACATGACAGCATTCAAATGGGTTTCGGGAACAAGAAAGAAATCATTACAGTAATTTAAAAAATGCTACATGTGCACCATACTTTGCATAAAATTAATTTCTGTGGTGTATGCCAAGAAGAATCTCTCATTGTCCCTATGACAGCCACTGAATTGTGAAACTTGCACCATAGAAAACAGGCGCCTTTATCTCCAGTCTCCATTTGCTGCAACATAAAGCTCATTCATATCAAGAAAAATTCTCAGTTTTCATCACAGTCAGACCCACCCTGTTAATACAAGCTACAGTGCAGACTGACATTAATAGAGGAAATACATTTGCACGTGGTTTCGTAACTGCGGATGCAGAAGGGAAGAAAAGTAAAGAAAGCGTTTGTGGGAAAAGACACTTCAACACATTTTTTTAAAGGCATTCATGTTTTATGGCCCTTTTTATGATAGCCTGGCTAACCAGATCAATTGCGCTTTATTTTTCTGCAGTTGTTTTGAAATCTGGAGCCAAGCAAGTTTGAATTGTTTGCTCTGACTGTGCATAGCGTGCCTATGTCATAGTGTTTTGAGCAAGATCTGTTTAATTTTTGTGGTCAGGATCCACAATTTGAAACCATTCAGCTAGACATGGAACAAGCAACAAACAAGAGTACATGCTGCTTGACAGTTCTATAAGCATTTTGCAAATGTTTAATAGGCGTTGAAGGGGTGACAAATTACCCACTACTTCAAAGTAGTTTCATTTGGAGCTGGACAGGAAAAATGTATTGAAACTTGAAAAATAAAGTACACCATTATTTCTGAGGGGCATAATAGAAGTGGTTCATAATAATAATAATAATAATAATAAAATAAATAAAAAATAATAATATATTGCTAAGCTGATGCTTTTATTTATTTGCAGTATTTGATCCATTCACAGCAATTCAGGATGTGAACTGCATAGACGGTGAGAGAAACTGCCATCTTTTTAACCACTACTGTACCTGCCCCAGCTATAGCATTTTATTTGTATTGTATGATAGGAATATATTTATTATCACTCAGTGTTAACATTCTCCTCATTATATTGCATAAATGCTCCTACCTTAAAAGTGCAATAACTATAGGAAAATGCTAATGTGTATGTTTTTTGGGGCACTGCCATTCCACTTTAATCTATAGCTCCAGGGAACATAGAGAGACTCTGTATACAGGGCTCAGTTCCACACCAACTTTCCCAGCAGACAGGGGGCAGCTCAGTCACTCTAAAATGCATGTCTGTACAGTTTTCAGGATGTAAAAGCAACTGCAGCGTAGCAGATGAAAAACAACATGTTAAAATGAGAGCATACCAATGTGGTTGGCATGGAATCACATTACTGTAAGCATCCATTAATTTCAGTGCAGGGAAGGGGGGATGTAAAAAAACTGTCAAGACCAAAGTTAAACATTCATCTCCTCCTTTGTAGTAGTGTAAAAATGTATGAATAAATAAATAAATACATAAATAAATCATTGGCATTTTGACAAAATGCCACCTTTCCTGGGAAGCTTTTGCCGCAGACTAGATCATCTGTTAACCTGTGTCTGAAATACAGTGTTGGTTTTTAGTTTACTTCCCACAATTCCCTTGAATCCTGCCTTGTCCTAGTCCCTCTCCCGTGCAGTGGAAAGGGGCGCTAGAAAGGTGAATTTGGCGAGCGGACTGTCTCTGCAGAGCTGGGGGAGTAGTCTTCAGACTCGGAGGTAAAGTCAACGGGGGTGGAACAGGGGGCGGCAACATGGAGGCTGCTTTGTGGTGCCCGGGGCATTGGCCTCACATCCTGGTGGCGTCTTCGTCTGAAAACCTGCCTCTCCTTATCAAGAGCGGTGGTCTGGAGGGAGAGAGGACAAATAGGAGTTCTCATCAGTTCTGAAATGGAGATGATATTTTTTCAAAGCAATATCAGAAGACACAGAAAATGTAATATTTGTAAAATCCATGGCAATATTTATATTTTTGACCCAAGAAAAGCATTTCTCATTCAACTTTGTGGAAGTTGTTCTCATATTTTTGCATCATCAAACCAAACCTTCAGGTGTTCCTTTTTTGGATGCCCATGAAGATCACAAGGGGACAGCTGCAGGACAGACAGCTGAGACAGAGCCACAGTCCAGAAGTGGCAGGTCAGAGTGGCATGAAGACAGGCAAAAGCAGGTATTTGTGGGCCACCCAAGGCCTGGCTTGTGTGGAGGTTTGAGCACAACGGCTATGGAGGTGCCAGCAACCACCACACAGAGGACCCCAACCCCTCACAGAGAGCAAAGTGACCCCAGTCAACAAAACTCAGTGTGGTGAGGTAACAAACCTTTCAAACAGGGACAGCGAGATAAAGTCAACTCCACGCGTCCACAACAAAGGTGCCACACAGTCTTATGGTACAGATGAGTGTAAAACACACCACTGCAAACACCCAGTGTGTCCACCACAGGATTCAAAGGAATACGATGCACATCCAGGCCCCCAGGTCTCTCTCTCACACACACAGACAGACACACACACACCAAGTTTGGCAAAGCATGCCACAAGGGACTAATCACAGGCACCATCCTTTTGGCACAGAAAAGGAGAGGGAGCCTCGCACAGTCCGCCCCACAGAGAGACGACCACAGAGAGCATGTGAGATGGAGAAGCCGGCAATGAGCACAAGTGGGCAATGGCCACAGTGGGCTGTTGTCGAAGCCCCACGGTGATGTGGCAGGAGGAGGTAGCGCATGAGGGAGCCGAAGTAGAAGCCAGTTGGAGCAATGTTTCGGCCCGACTGGAGAGCAAACCGGGCCAGGCCAGGGAGTGGAGGGGGAATGGGGGAGGGTGGCGATGAAGACTGCCAGCACGTTGCTATGGAAACGCTGCGGGCTGGTGCTGCAGCGTGGCGTACCTTATCCAATACATCTCTGGGTGCTGGTAGAAGTCCAAAGACCCTGATCTCTGGGTGGTAAAGCCGTGGTCCAGCTGAGCAGAGAGAAATGAGGGCAACTCAGTGGATCGCCTGTTCAAATACTTTTCTTTGTAAAACTCAGTCGAAACTAACTACATTTTGGGACACCTGGACTCAGTCACGAGCGGGTCTGCTAGCTGTGCTCTGGACTGGCACCACATCTGAGTAGGGCAAAAACACCAAATTATTGAGTCAAAAGAAACACAGAACAACATCCACAGCATACATTCTGTCTCAGACACATCAAGGGATGACCCTGACATCTGTGTCACATCTGTCAGGGCTAAGTGTGTCAGATCTGGAAAGCCAAGGTCCAGTAAGAAAGTGGGCCACAACTCTGAGCTAGTCAGAGAAGTGTCTTCAGCCTGTATGAAGTATTTCAACAAGGGTAAAAAGAATGCTGCAGCAGTTCTTAGCAAATACACAAAATATAGTTTTGTAAATATAATATAGCCTTTCAAGCTAATGGTTGACAAAATCCCACTCATCTCCTGAAAACTTAGTGTAGAAGCCTTTGAACAACAACACCTTCAGCTGAACAAAGAGGTATCAGCTACCTATTCATGTTTGAGCAAAATGTGGCAGCCAACAGAAGTGATCTCTGGTATCAGCCAGCATTTTAGTTTGCTTTTCTTCAACGAACATATTAAGCCTTTTTGTTTGTAACAAAACCACGTTAGTAGAAAAGGAACGTATTGCTATTTACTTTATCCGGGGTCCACGATTTTCTCCTTTTCTGTATTAAGTGTTATGAATATCTAATTCTGGAATATAATTGGTCCTCATGTAATGTATATTTCAGTTGCAAATTTTTAAAGACAGATCCATTTTTCCAGATTGTGTATTTATTTTTAATTGTATTTCGAGTACATTTTCCTCAGTAAAGTCGAACAACTAAACAGAATAGGAATGTGGGACTAGACTGAACAACAGCCAGCATTAAATAGGAATTTGTGGAGACTTGTACATTGTGGGATTTTAAAAAAAATTCAGTCATTCAAATTTAGACTTTATTTTGTTTATAGCAAAATGTTGCAGTTCTTTCACAGACACTGCCTAGTGAATAAACTGAGGTATGTCTCTGCTATTAAGCTTTTACTGATTGTATAAGTAATAAAGCAAACCTAAAGTCACCAGATGCTGACAAATGTTATCCATGTTGTTTCAAGTTAGCGAAAAATAATAAAAATCCTGCAAGGTACTGCTGGCATTCTGTCCATGGTGTTTGCTGCTTCATGTCCTGTGCTTCCAGGACAGGCTCTGGAACACAGTAACCCTGCACAGGACGAGCAGTTGATAAAACAGAGTAAATAAATAAAAGTCCTACAGCAGTTTTTTAAATTAATTACAGCTTTCTCTATAGTTTATATGTAGTCTACACAGAAACTGGATCAATTTAAGGATGTTTGTTTCCTTAAGCCTTTTTTAAATTGTCAGAGTCTTAATCTGCTGTTCAGTGCTGCGAGTCACTGTGCAAGAAGAAGTGGTCTATAAAAATAAATTGATTTAAATTGAACATAGTGATTGGATTTGGAAACAATTCCAAATTATGAACAGACTTCTGCCTCCAACTGTACTCATAAGGACCCAGTTTAATAGCATCTAAGCATAAAAGGGATGACTAAGTCACAGGATTAGCTAATTTTGCTAGCATCAAAAAGGATGTTGTGAAAGGCATAAACTAACACGTACCATTAAAGCATCAAACAGCTGAAAGTTTCATTTCAAAAATTTGAAGTAACTTTAAATGGAAGCATCTGCTAAACTAGATCTATGACTCATCCAGTCACTCCATAGACCAGGGAAGACACTGTCAGCATTATTAACAGCCAGTAAAGTGATCGTAAAGTTTCCACCATAATTGTTATCTCACTTTGTTACAGGTGTCGCAATAATAAATCCCGAGCTAAACAGTACGGTGATTCAGTAACAGGTGATCCCTGACAACAGTGCTGACAGTCCATTAAAAAACGAGCGAATGAGGAGCTACAGCAAGTGGTCCTTGTGGAGAGGAGGAAGATGGCAGTGCTGGCAATGAAGCCTGTGAGGGGTGGAAGGGCTGACATGAGGGCAGGCCAATGGGAAACAGAGTGACCCATCTCAGGTGCGGGATGAGCTCAAGGCTGAGTTGGGCAAAACCAGAAGGACCCAGGGGGACAAAGACAGATGCTTGCCTGTGAACTGGAGGTGCAATGGGTGCTTGGTGAAGGGCTACCATGGCTGCCGGTCTGTGTTGGTTGCTAAGCACTTACTATTGCCCTCAGCCTGGACAGAACATGCTGACCAGTGGGGGGGGGAAGAGCCACGGCACACGATGCTTCACGATGCTCCATAATGAAAACCTTTCTTATTTTCACATTTTAAACACCACTAAGGCTACAACCAAATTTCATTTTCAGAGGGACCGTTTGCCTCATTAGTTTTTAGGCTTATAGAACCTTCTTTATTTAAAAAAATAAGATAATGAAAGCAAGTCGATGATGTGTTTGACAAAGTCTCCTGAAAGTTAGTTGCGAGAAACAACTCTAACAAAAAGTCCAAGTGTGAAGAATGTCCGGCAAAGGTGTGAGTGCAGCGTCACCTTAGGGCTATGTGTTTATCGGACACTCACTGTTATGACGGACACTCCAGCCGCTGTGCTGTGGGGCTTCGGTCCTGTGTTGAAGTGCTTCTTGATCTTTCCGGCCACGGAGAGCTGGTGCTCGTTCTCTGACATGCCATCATCCTGGAACAAAAAGGACTACCATGGTTTAGATCATCCACGTATCATAGTGGGCAAAAATAAGTTGCACCTCCGTTGTTCCCATCACTGAACATTATGGAAAATTAGAGCAACTATGGACCAACATGAACTAAAATATGATAACCAGCTTGGTCTGCTAAGAAAAAGCAGTAGTTACAACAGCACCAGCAATACTCAATAAATAAAAAAAACAATGTCTTACAGTGCAAAGAAGGAAAGTTTAGAAAATTTTAGAAAATTTAGCAAACGCTTTATATATTCTATGGAAAGTATATATGAGGAGTGTAACTTTACAGTGGCAAACACTTGCAGATGCACTGTCTCCTCACAGCACTGTCTCCTCAGACTGGAAATGCAAAATGTTTGTAAATCTAACTACTATGTCACAGTCATTAAAAGCTTAATAATGCAGACATTTTTTCATCTTGTTATTGTTCATTAACAAACACCACTCATGAGCTGTGGAGCGTGAACCCTGTCCTCGCCTGTGCTCCTGTTCTATTTGCATGTGTTTAATGCAAACTAGTGTCTGTTAGCTAAAATACTAATCAAAGACTTTTTAAATGAAAATCAACAAAAAACTGTATCTTCAAAAAGCTGTAGCCCAAACATTTGTAACATGAGGACCCTGTGTTTAAACTTCTCTAACTTCTCTACTTGATCGGCTGACACTGGTTCTTTCTTCTGTGTCTTGAAGGGTAAGTTCTGTTTGAAGCCCCTTTCCAGCAGAGCACTCACATTGACCCAGGGATGATCTAGCACCTGCAGGGCAGTGTACCGCTGGTCTACTTCTACCTGCAGCATACAGGTGATGAGCTCCTACAGGGGCACAAAGAACATTCATCATACATGCAGTTATGCAGACACGTGTTTACAGATATAAACATGCTCACACTGACACCTGCTCACCTTAGCAGAGTCAGAAACGCTGTCCCAGTATGGTAATGGAAAATCTAGCTGTCCCATTAAGATCTGGTCAAAGAGGGCTTCCTGATCATCACTGCTACTAAACAACAGCAACAACAGCAAGCAGGAACAGTCATTCCCCTGGCAACATCCTCCTCATCTTCGTCATTATTAGTTATCATTTCCTTTTGTATCCAGTTGCTGGCTTAATGTACATGAAATATTTCAGATCAACACTAGAGGGCAGAAACAATACAGTAAACGAAATTCAAATGTTTCAGTGTATTACGTTTCTACTTCAGATCACTTCAACTACCAGTGAATGTATGATATTGTAATTATGTACTTTTTTTTACAAGGAACATTATATCTGCCTTTGCATTTGATATAATGGCATAAATTTGTGTAAGTCATAAAAGCAGACAAGCGCAATGTACAGGACATACCCACGGAAAGGGGGGAAGCCACAGAGGAGAATGTAGGTGATAACTCCAGCTGCCCAAATGTCAACCTTCAGGCCATACCTGCAAACAAGAGACACATCAAAGCAACAGTGGTGCGAGAGAGGGTTTGGCTACGACCCGTGACTTTTTTATATTGGGAAAGCATCTCATCACCCAACAACTGGGATAATGCTTTTGCTTACCCGGTCTCAGCTATGATCTCTGGGGCAACATAAGTGGGGGTGCCACACACAGTGTATAAGGGGCCGTCCACCATGGTAGCCAGACCAAAATCGCCAAGTTTCAGAGATTTACTACCATCCTGGTGCTCATACACCTGCAGCAGAGAAAGGCAGCCAATGAAACACACTTCAGCACACACACAACTTACATTAACAGTGTTGTAGGACCAGTTCGTCACCATCTCAGCAGCTGCTGCAAGACTGCATTCGTACTGACTGTATTCACGGTTGTCGTTCTCGCTGCTCTGAGATGTGGGTTAAACAGCAGCTATGCAGTGACTGACATGACCAACACAGCACTCTGCCTCTCGACTGAAAGGTGACAACAAATGCTAGTAGTGGTGCACCACTTTAACTCATTTACAACCGCCAGAGGGACAAGTAGTGTGTATTCATTTAACCAATGTTATTAACATGGGAATGTAAGCTGCAGAATCAGAAAATTTTATCCACTAAAGCAAAGTATTTGCTTATCAGGTATCCACTTATTGAAACTTTTGCCCTTTTGAAGTAAATAGAACAAAAATTGTACCATGAAGACGATATCCACTTAAGCAAATTATCAACTTACCCAGTATCTTCTCAAGTGTAATTGACCATAATTGTAAGATTTGGTTGCCCACCCCCCTGTATGTCTTATGTTGCATCTCAGACACAGCAGAACCTGTGCTTATATTACATTATGTAGCACTGTACTGCAATGATTCAATCCTGGCATTCAGAGTTGCCTGTTGGCATGAGGTGATTGTCTGGCCCAAGGTGTGTGAGCTGTGTGTTGGATTTGGAGGAAAGAATGTGGGATTTGGATCTGCAAAATAAATTACACTACTTATCTGAAAGTTTTAACAACTCATTGGTACTCAGGATCAATTCTTTTGATCCTGTGGCTTTTTATCATGAATTTTGCACTGATTTACTGGCAGTTTGATGTACATAACAGATCGTGACAATTTCTTGATAATTTAAGTTAGTATTGCTAGAAAAACAACAGTTCAGATGTAATTGATGCACTGACAGAAATATACACCAGTTTGATCATTAAACATTGGGGGATTTTCCTGGGAATGTTACTTTAACTCAATAAATTATTTAAAATTACCGTCACAGGCTCCTGGCACACAAAAACAGACACACAGAAACTGTGCTCACCAGCAAGTTTTCCGGCTTGATGTCACGGTGGACAATGTTGAGGCTGTGCAGGTACTTGATGGCACTGGCTAAGTTGTACAGCATACCACTGGCATCTCGTTCTGTGTACTTGTTAGTGGAAGTTATGGCATCAAAGAGGTCGCCCCCCTGCAGACACACAAGGGATTCTCAGCCACAGCAGAAACTGAGTGGGTTGTACAGATGTGCATTTTTGAGTAAAAATGGAACATTAGAACACCTAGCATAGAAGTAGTATTGCTAACCTAATGGGAAGAAAGGTATGTGAAAAAAACGCAGAGTACTTCCATTTATATCATACATCTCATAATGCCTATACCTAGCTCATCATCAGTGATGTAACCTAGGGTCGTGGGATGTTTTGGAGCTTTCAACATCAGACACTCTTATCCAAGCACTCTGGCCATGGTTTATCAGGCCCAGGCCTGCTCCAGGTGCACTGGCAGTTACGCAGCGCTCTGGGCAGCCGCTGAAGAAGGGCTCCAATGATGTTCTTTGATCATTATTGGCATGACAAAGAATCACCTTTTTCCCAGTTACACAGGCTGGAAGGACTAGGCAGCACATTGTAAACTACCTGGATCAAGAACTTAATATAGTGGGGCTATGCCCTTCAGAGCTCTACACACGATATCTTACATTTATGTGCTTCCAAAGAGGGCAAGGCACACAAAATTTTCTTCTTCTTTCCATGTTCCAAAAAGTATACTGAAAATGCCAAAAATCTTCAAAGGCAATGAAAAATTCAAAATTTGGCCTAATTCTTTTTCTGCCTCTGTGGCATTTTTCAAATTCCCTTTGCAGAGACAACAAAATGGAGCAGAGGCTCAAAATAGAGCTTCTCAGTAGAGAAGAGAGAGAATGGTTACTGTAGAAGAGAAGAACGTAGGGACACCCATGGGTCTTATAAACAGAAGCAGCAGTTTGGTGAGAGACTGCAGAGTGTCTTGACAGACTGTTTTGTCTATAAGACAGGAGCTGGACAATGCAGGATCTGTGCAGGTTGGGTGTGAGTGACAAGGCACGGGACTATGTAAATGACATGCATGTGGTTCATGTCACAAAACATGGATGTGGTTTGGCAGTGGAGTATGTTACAGAAGTACACAAGAGAAAATAGTTGCAAATTGTTTCAGTAAAAATATGTATTCTTCAGTACTAATAGTAGGTACTGACAATGCCAAAAATGACTCAATGCCTTTATCCATAATCCATGATAAGGATATACTCATAAATTATGTAATGAAATTATACTTCAGAGATTACATTTTTCTTCATTGAATTTCCTTGTAAGATAATTCGATTGACTGGTTAACAGACATGTGACAAGACATGTGACAAGAAGCCCAGAGGCCTACAGTACCTTGACCAACTCCATGACCAGATAGAGCTCACTGTATGTGTCCATCTCCTCAATCAGCAGAACAATATTGGGGTGCTTCACCCTCCGGAGAATGGACACTTCATTCTGGATCATTTGCTCCTAGGTCCAAGAAGAAAAACAGTTAAGATTTACTGAAGTTGTGCCAATTTCCAGCTCCAGGGTTTATTGATACCTGCCAGAATTAGTCATTTGTCAGTCACGGATGTCAGGATGTTTATGAGCAACAGGCTTGGTAGTCCTGATTGAAGGGATTCTATGAGAGAAATGCGTGCTTGAGGACTGTGTAGAGCCAAATGCTTGAATCCCAAAAAAAACCTCCTGCTGCAGTCTTGAGTGAGAACATTACTGCTTCAACTGTGACATGTCAAAGCAACAGTGGTATGCGTCAAAGCAACAACGTATGCATTAGTGAAAAGTACTCTTTTTCAAGTAAGATCAGAAAGTTGTGCATGTTGGTATAGACCATTAACAAAGGATGTCCTTACCTTTCCACGGCACTTTCCCTTGTTGATAATCTTCAGGGCATACTCCCTGCCTGTGGACCGCTCCACACACTCGCGCACCACGGCAAAGTTGCCATCGCCAATAGTCCTGCCCACCTTGTAGCGCTCGGCGATGTAGGCAGGCACCTGAGGGTACTCATCCATGATCTCTGCTGCAAGACAGTCACCAATGTCTGCACCACATCATTGTTATTTCAGACACACTTTTAACGCATTACCGTCAATGCTTACGATCAATAGAACACATAACGGTCATTAAACTTTTTTTGGTCATAAATACAGCTACATGAGACACACATGAACTGTCACACACATATGAATGACTAGCAAGGATTGGCAGGCAGTAGCAAACCTGCTCAGACAAAGGCAGAGGCAGAGCTGAACCCTGAATCAGTGGTATCACCACTATCTGCTGAGAAACCTCAGCTGATTATGATAAAACCGAGTTGATTTGAGGGACATTCCATTTAAAACTCACACAGACACCTGTGCCACAAGTACTTCAAGCACATCACAGTTTGACACAATTCTGACAGGGCATAGCCCTCCTACCTTCACTGCCTGCACCATCACCCTCATCCATGGAGCTGCACACTTTGGTGGAGGCCAGAGAGAGGGACGAGCCACTGTGCTGGGACCCCTTGTGGAAATGCAGTGAGGGGAAGTAAAGAGTATTTGATTCAATTCAGTTCAAAGCTTTACCCAATTTGCCATCCGTGGTTGTGAAAAGAAAGCTCTGCCTTAAGTTTTTCAACGCCATGCTGTAGCTGCGCCCAGGGCTCTTTGAACTTTCTTATTCACCACGTCAAGAATATCCCTGCCAGGCAAGTCAGAACATTCAGGCATGCGCACGGGGCATTTTGGTTCATGAGATGGAAAGGCTGTCTTCAAGCCTGGTCTCTGGGAGCTATTCAGAAAAACCCAGCTGTTGCCTCCTGTCCTGTAGAGCTATCACGTTGCTGACATTGCTGCTGCTGACATTTATTCATTCAGCAGAAACTTTTTTCAAAGCATCGTACAATTCAGAGAAAACAAAAGTGCATTTTGCCAACAGTCACACTATTCTCAATGTTTAGTCACATCGTCCAATAGCACTATTTTCACACACATTACAGGAGCACCTGCATATATAACAAATCGACTCTCACTTCCAATTATGTATGAACCAAAGGGTCAGTAGAGATTTTGTCTTCCTTATTTTGTTTGTTATTTTGTGTCGAAAACAAAGCAAAAAGTTTCCAATGCTGGCCTTTTATGCTTTTTATATAATGAATCAGTACATTTTCCCTCCATTTAGGCACCTAATTAACATTCAAATAGCAACATAAGTTATTCAGTACATTAGTTAAGTGTATCTCTGTAAAAAGGATAGGTCTCTATCAGAAAAAGCAGGGATGCTGTTCTACAACACTTCTGCCCTGTTCAGCCCACAAAGAGTCAGAGCTTTAAGTAAGCTATGAATTTGCACTCTTGGAGAGGGCTTCAACTACTCCCCAGTGCAGGAAGTTACAGTGGAGCTAAACTGCTACCAGAAATAGTGTGTGCAGCTTGTGCAGAAGCTCTAGAATAGAAGACCATCAGAGAGCATGGGGCCAGTGTCCTCGTTTCTTGGCTTCAGCTGCACCAAACAGAGTGAAGATGACCTTAGGATTCCCCATCCTGCCTTACCCGACTGCATAGCTGTCTCAGTACAGCCCTGCAGAGCCCAGTCCAGGAAGCTTTGTTCCAGAGCAGCACCTCCCTCTACCTGCTCTTTTAATTAAAGCCCCTTTACACCCATTTCTGAGGTCAGAAGTTTCTGAGCATGCCTGATGGATATCACCCTCCACGACTGTAGCTGGACCATGTAGAACAATGAAGCTTATACAGGACTTATACAGTCTTGAAAACCTACCTCTTCAGCAAAAACAAAGGTATATAAATCACAGATGTGATCATCTGCAAGCAAATCTGATGCTTTAAGGTTATTTTATCCAAACTGAACGGCAGAAAAAACAGTACCTTCAGTAATGTTTGTTTGTGAAATGCACTTTTGTTTACACTGACCTGTACATGCCTTTGGAGAAAAGCATCTACCAAATACTTAAATATAAATGTAAATGTAAAATGTAGTCTACATAGTCTAGAGTTGTGCAGTTATGAAAAAAGTACAAATGGGCAAATCATTGTAAGTAGCTTATCAGGGGAAAACTGTCAGCTAAATAAATAAATGTACATGTAAACATATAGGGGGTCTTTCTAACAGCTGGGACCTCAGACCAGATAAACTGACATCTCAAAAAGAGTTTTCATGTTAATACTAGAAAAGGCAAATCCAACACTGTGGGAGTGTCTGTGTGCAAGGCAAAGTGGCTTACTCGGCGTCTTCTTGCACTCCCTGGGCTGGTGGGGGAGGGGCTAGGAGACTTCCCCGACCGTGGGGTTGACAGCTGACTGCCTGGTGTCCCATTAGCTGGTAAAACAGAGACCGATCGATGAACAGTGAGACTTGAAGGAAAATGCATTCGAGGAAAGACAAAATCAAACCTACATTTTCTTACTCTTAAGGAAGTCACAACCTTCTAAAATAAATCACAATTTTTCATTCTGAGTGCAATAAGTTCCAGATTCACTCGACTACAAATCCCTATGACAGTGGTGAGCAACAGCAAGACAGGGAGGATTAAAAGCACTAGTGAGTCTCATCTGCAGCAGGAAAAAATGCGCAGACAAAAGCATCATTGGTTGAGACAGTTAAGTGGATGTGAAATAAATTCTCCCTCCACTCAAATATTCCCTCCATGCCCCAGACAAAGCCTCAGTTACAATTCAAGCTTATGATAAACACAAATTAGAGAGGCAGAAAATGAAAATAAATCTGTAAGAGAATGCTTAGCCACACAATCACTCTTGCTAAACAGAGCTGCCAGTACAGATTCTAAAATCATTCAGAGTGGAAAAATGTTAGAAAAGGGCACAGACCCCATCAAGACCACTTGACCTTTGAGCACCTTTGAGGTGGAGTGATGCTCCTAAAGAACCTTGAGTCCCGTCTCCCTTACCTTCCACACACTGCAGCATGCTGGAGCACCGTGCCACTGTGCCTGGCTGCCGCGAAGCTCTGCCACAGCACTGTGAATGGGCTGGGGGTGGCGTGCGGTTGGGTCACAGGAGAGTGAGCCACACTGAGCTCCCATTGGCCGACCAGCACCCTTACGCAAGTCTGACGTGGAAGAACGGTTGTGTGGGGGGGTGTGGCCGCTACATCAAAAGGTGTCAATTAAAACGTGAGGATCACAGGGCTGACTGTGCCCCCAGAACCCAGCCACACAATTAGGAGCAGACTAGAGCACAGGCAACACACCTTCCGTGATGGATAACCCAGACCAGAGATAACATAGTGGTGAATAAGCTTGTGTGAAACACGGGTACCAATCGTCCATGTAAAACAACACTAGGCAAGCAGCTTTGTGGGCATAAACCCACCACTGTCTCCATCCCTATTCAGACAATCACATCAAAGCTCATATCACAGCTTTGTCTTAGTTTCTCTCAGCCTTTAAAGATACATTAAATTTACATTTATTCATTCAGCAGATGGTTTTCTCCAAAGCGATGTAAAATTTTTATTAAGTAGTACAATGATTCCTCGGTATCCAAATCTAATTCATCTTTCAAAACGCATCGGATATCAAATTTTCAGATACTGAGTCCCTATTTCCCATTATTTTAAATGGGGGAAAATAAATAATGTGCTCCCAGCCAATTGCAAGACACCTATATAACTAGAAACGCATGACTTCAGTGTGATAAAGCACTTTAAACACTTTAAACACTAACATCAGAAAACACTTAATGTTGTCATTAATTTGCATGTTTATATTGCATGGTACAGTGTGTACAGTAAAGCACATTTCACATGTGTCCCCCCACAGTGTCACTGCATTACACACGGGAGATGAGAGGGCGCAAGTGCAGGGTTCACACCATGAGTTCAATGTTATGACATGTTGAATAAAGGGAATAACAATGTGTGTCCAAGGAACCGGTGCCATCAGCCTCTTTGTCCGACACGACAACCGGCATTTAAATAAATAGGATCATTTGAAAACTAACAATAAATTCATGACAGCAAAGTTTACCATTTGGATACCGATATATAGGTATTAATTTTCAAGGACTGTTATAGTGAAAATTCAGATATAGGGAATTTGGATATCGACGAATTCCTGTACTTAGCTGACAAAGGTCACTTACACTGTTAAATACAGTGCGCTAAACTCAGTACTATCACTCATCTGTAACACACCCACTCAGACCTACACACACTAAGGGCAATTTAGAGTCTCCAATTCACCTGAAACATGTTTCTGGAATGTGGGAGAAAAGTTACTGAAACACAAGGAGACCATGCAAACTCCACACAGACTGAGTGGGGATTTAATCTACACATGATCACCCCATCGCTGGAAGGCACCAAGCACTACCTGCTGTTCCACCGTGCGACCGTGAGTGGATGCCTCCAGTAAGCTCATTTAACTGGACACCATTCACTGTTGGTGTCAATGTCATATTCTTTAAAAAACACTAAACTTGTTCAAATGACATGTTCACTATTTCTCAGTTGAACAACATCAATATTTTTTACAGTTCAATAAGGCACAAAAGGTTGGGTGGGAGTTTACCCATGTAATGGGGTCGAACTGGCAGGTGGAAACATGCAGCAGTTAAGAAACACACGTTTGGGAGTTCCAGTCTCCTGTAAGGAAGCCGCAGTTTTTCCTTTGAGTAGAGTGTTTCAAATTCCATTACTTCAGCAAACATCCCACAGTGTAGACTTCCAACAGGTGAGTTAATAACAAATTTTGCATCTCTCACAACCGAGTAACATGGTGAATTCCATGTTAATATGTCATCTCAGCTGGCTTTCGTCCAGAATCGTGAGATGGCGTATGTTTGTGTGACTGATGAATAATGCTTTTTCAACACCATCTGTGCCGTGCTTTCAATTTGGATTTGCCATGGTTTGGTGCGTAAATGAGGATGCATCATTAGGCTATTTACGGACACAAAAAGGGCTTCTCTGCAAAGGGCAACTGTTCTGCCACAGGCATGCCCTTTTCAAAACTGATCTGAAGTGTGGTATTGGGGGATGAATAATAAAATGAAATGTTAAGGAGAACTCCATGCCCACAGTCAGCAGGAGAGAGTTCCTGTTGACCAGCTGGATGAAATCATCTTCTGTAAGAATGGCCAGGAGGAAGCGTAGTGGGTGAGCAAATGGACTTTCATCTTAAAGGTTGTTGGGTTCAAGACACAAGAGGCACAAGGTACTTAAGTTGCTCCAGTTAAAAGTAAACAAGTAAAAGTGTAAAGTACTTTTGGATTAAATAGCTACCTAAGGAATCAAAAAAGAATAAAATCAAATCAGCTGGGTAGACTGAGGATAGTGGTTTATTCATCAGTGATCAAATCGGGGCAAAGATTTCAAATTTCATATCCTTATCCTTCCCTGTAGTTTTAAAACGTCTCTTCATGACCAGTTCAGAACAACACGAGGATTTTTTTATATTTAATTTTTAAAAAAATTCAAACAAGTCATTAGCACATCAAGAGCTACAAGATCTGAACAATCTATACACTTCATCAAGAGCATCGTGCTCCACCACCTCTGACTGTAAGGTTCTGGGTCTGATCTCAGCCACCCCATCCTATTCATGAGAATGTAGGATATCAGAGATAATTGATAGGATACAGGTGTACTTTGGGTGCTTGTTCCCTCCACCTGTCATGCCCTCAAAGCCACTGTTCCACACAGTTGAATCTCTTTTTTAGCCCTGATGCAGTGGAAGAAAACTCCTCTCCCTCATTACTGCCAAACCCCTAAAACGCATCTGTTCCAGAACCCATTTCACTCCTGATCTCCTGTCAGCTACATAAATGAACCCACCACTGTCTGAAATGATTATCTGTGTATTTAAATGTCAAATCTATACGTAGTCACCTGATTGGTGACTGATAGGTGAACCAGGTGATATCAGACAAAATTTGCTTCAGAAATGAGATGTCTTTGTATAAGGCTTGTTTTCAATGCATTTTTGAATACTCTGAGTTTCTACCAAGCACAGGAAGCCAGCAGTCCAATGGAACAGTTACAGTGCCAGGATAATGTGTTCATGTTCTCAAGAATGAGCAAACAATCAAAAATGGTACAAAGCTCATACAGAGATACCCAGGAATAGTTGCAACTGCTACCAAAGGAATTTATACAAAGCTCTGAATTTCGGAGCATTACTTTTAAAAGGAGTTTTTCAATATTTGAAACATTTTCATCAACCAGTTGTCCTGTGGTTGATCACATTATTAGTAATAAAAATTGTAATTAAAATAAGGGAACAAACTTTTTAAAAGGTTCAAGGGGAACAGTCAGTGCACTTTCCTGATTTCCTAAGCAAACATTTGCCGCACACAAGAACCTCCTGTTTGAAGGCAGCTGCAGAAAGAAACCACAAAAAATGGACGAGACTTCTCTTGATTTTATGTTTGAAATCCTTCTAAGGAAATGACCAATTAGTAAAAGGACAATTTGCTGCGGTTGACATACACAAGTCTTCGCTGTTTCACTGCCAGAATGTGACCCATTGCCTGATCACCTGTTAGAGGAACGCCAAGTCACCTGATCATTCCAGAAACAGCTTGTGAATTATAACATGCTGTCATATCTGAACAGGGCTACCATAGCAGGTGGGGAAGCCAACGGTTAGCCTTCAAACCCCCAGAGGTTCTTTTTCTCATGTTTTTCTCATTAGGAATTGGTGGCACTACGGATAGTGAACCTAGCATCTGGGCTGTTTGCACACGTGTTTCAGTCCAGCTCAGTCTGTGAGGAGTTCTACCACTGTCTTTGTGTACTTCCTCTCATTGCTCCAGCTTCCTCCCTTGGTCCAAAGACACTTGTTTCAGGTTAATGGTATGTGACTGGGTATGTGTGGCGAGCCTCCAGAGGACTAGTGTCCTTGATAACCCAATACACAATGATTCCAGGATAGGCTCCAGACAACGGCAACCCTGACCAGGACAATTGTTTAATGATAATGTATGATGATAGCAATACCTCTTCATTTCTGCGTTTGTATTCTGCATTAACCACTGTGAGATATCTTTTTGTGAAGGGCACTTTAAAAAGATCTCAGTAAAATGAACTGTATTTTGAAGGAGAAGTTTCACTTGTATCATTTGTTTCTTTTTGTAGAAAAGCACATGCACCGAACATGACAGCACCTACAATTCAATCAGATACAGAATGCTGGGAATTAATTTTACTGTACACAGTGTATCAGCCTGAGCTCAACTGCTGCTTGCGTCTCCTTTGTGGGGCAAAGTAAACCTCCATGTTTCTGCTTCTGCAGAGAAAGGCCACACAGTGCAACCGCTCAGTTGCTGTGAGTCAGTGTTTTTCTGAGCTATTTGTTGTGGCACTGCTTTAAGACAACTTTTTTGAGAACTTTATTAAGACTACTGTCCTATGAACCCCATAAAAACTTAATGCAACCTTTATCAGGAAGACAAAATAGACAACGTCAAGAAGACATTATCCATGAGACTGCTTCAGCGATACACACATATGAACAGTGCCAAAAGATGCAGGATTAAGGCTTTACTGTTAGAATTTTGCAGGCCTTAATAAAACTGAGGACCATTCTGCACATTTATGACTCACTTCATAATATCCAGGATCCATCAGTACCTCAGTGGACATGAACAGCACTGACTGCTCTGCAGTTCTTCAAACTAGAGAAGTGAGCAACAGAATTGAACTATTTGGTCCCGACTCTGAGATGTCGCAGAAATTAATGTATTTTTGTATGCATTATGGAAAACCTATACACTTTCCCTTACATCTCTGTGCACCTTGCTGACTCTGTTCAAGGGGAACTTAGAGAGTACAGTGGTTGCGAATTCTTACACATTAGCTACCGTATGTGCAAAATACAAGGGGTTATCTGGCATTGGTTGGTTCAGTAAATTCTCTGCGCCCTCTCCGTTGAAGGACCCAGGAGAGTAATATGCATGCGTCTCTCAGACAATGTCTTCTCAGCTGTGTAATATAAAAATTGCAGTCATGTCCCAGTCAGCTGTCTCATATGCACAGTGACTAATTTTCACTTAAATTAGAACTAGAGCAACAGCAGTTGCTTTTGCTCTCACTGGCCCTTTATTGAGATATTTAATTTTTTTTTATAGTCACAAGTTCATGCTAATTCATCAACATCATCTGCTGTCCCCCAGAAGACCACTATGGTACCTAGCTTAACAAATATTTGCCACTGTTCCAAGAGCAAACATGAGAATGTGCTGAAAATTGGGTGGTTACTAGTTCCATGCCCAGAAAGTCACATCCAGGCAGGAAAATTCAAACTGGCACTGGACTGAGAGTTTTTAACAACTCAGTTAATGTTGCCTTTCCTGAGCAGAAGACACATCTATTCAGAAAGACCTAATGACTTATTGACTTATTAAAGGTTTTCAACCCAGTGGTGGCGTTAAAACCTTGCTCATTGTGCCCTGTGACTTGGAACCGGTGAAAATCTAGATCACAAGGTGTTTGAGTCATGTTAGGTCGTGTCATAAGTTACAAGAAACTCTTTGCTTTGGTAAGGGATGTGTTTCATTGCATTGCCTCTCTGGCTGGTCACAAGAAAATATAAAGTGGACTGGTAAAATATGTTGGTTGCAGCAGATTACTTTGGCACTGGTTTCAAGCTTATGGATATGAAACCCCAGAAAGGGCAGGAAAATATCAGGGGAAAACTATACGGGTTTGTGGGAACACCACATGGTAAGAAGCAGATGACTGGTGCTAGTGCTGATATCATATTTTTTAAGGCTGCTGACGTAGAGGATCAATCAGCATGGATCCACTGAGTAAATCAAACTACACAAAGGTAAAAATGGTTTTACTCTCAAAACGACACGCCAACAGGAACTCCAGCTGCAGTTTTATAGTTAGATCTGAAACCCATTTAGACCATTTGCTTCATGCTGCCTTTCGAATCATGACTTTGTTGCTGTCTTCCCACAACTTTCATTGCTAAAGTAGAGAAGTGTTGCAGGATATTACTTACAGTCTTGTCTGGATAGAATAGCTTGTTTAAACGTAGTTCCTAAGATGAAAGACACCATTATTTGTACATATTAGTGCTGTGCATGCGTTCGACTCCTCAACACTCCTACAGCGCTCAGCTTCTCTGGCCTTGAGCACTGTCTCCTGAATTGCTACTGTGACTCATTCACCGATATCCAATTTCACTACAAGGGCATGACAGAGAGCGCCGTCGTGCAATTAAAAGAATGCTGGTTTGCACAACAACAGAGATAATAAGATGACTTATTTTTGCCTTCACACAGCCACTCAAAGGCCGAGCCAGCGGTGAGGACACCACCATTTCCAGACTAATGAGCCCCCGAGTGTAAAGGGGCATCGCAGATAAGAGGGTCCTGTGTGGATTCATGCTACTGGAGGGGTATGGTATCCAACCCTGGGCTTCAAGAGCCCTATTCAATACAGTCAAAGGCTACACTAAAATTCTGCAAGTATCTTGTTCTATTAATATTAATCACCTTAATTGCCTAAAAAGATCTAAAATTATGTAGGGATATTTAAGCAGTTAATAAGAGTTTATTATAAACCCTCCATGTACTGTATGGAACCATAACAGTCTGTGGTGCCTCTTCTGGTTGGTTCCTACACAAATTGTGATACATCACAGTAAATGCTGTGTTAAGTGTTAAGTTTGAACAGAAATCAGCATCAGGGTACCACCATCCATCCCTACCACTGGCTCTATTTGTGGTCATAACCGGGAGAATACTGGGAGAATTGCACAAGGTTAATGTTCCGAATGAACGGAGTCATTCTTTGAGACCTATTGGCATCTACGTACAAACTAGTTTATTGCAACTACATCTATTTATTTTTAATTAAGCTGCTATTTCCACTTCTCTACCCATTTTAAGCAGAAATCCTGGTACACAGCCCTGCATGTAACGGTTCAGTCCTAAATTGTTTGAACTGTCTCTATACTATTAAACACGGGGGCTTCAAATTTCAAGATATGGCCCTACTACTTTTGATGTTTGTATCTTTTCATGTTGTAAGTTAATTGTCTGAAGAAGCATCCACCATGCTACACATGCTATTTGTATGTGCACATGAATTTGGCCATTAAAGTTATCTGTGTGCCTCAGTAAATCTTTTGTTCACAATCACTTCTGTTTTTAAAAAGCTGCCATTTAATGCATATTTTTAAGGGGGTTACATGTCACAGTCCTCTGTGCAAAAAGGTAAGATCATGGATAAATTTCAACACCTGTTCAACTTGATATATATTTTTTTAATGTAGTGTTAACATCTAGTTGCAATCATTGTATGATAACCTGTGTCACAGAATAGTGTTACACTTAATTCCAAGTTTATATTTTATCAATTAGGAGCAAGCCTAAAAGTGTTGTATTTTTGCATAGGTGCAGGTGTTCATGCCAGTAAAATGCCTCTTAAAGTCCATATTTACTTCGTGTGTCAACCGTAAGCAAAAGATCAAAGCTACCTGCTGATGGGCCGGTTTGTTCAGCTTTGACTGCAGTCCCATGACACACAGCCAGGCAGGAAATGGGTCCATATATGGTCACTGACTTTATTCCACCACAGTCTTAGTTTCTACGGCAACCATGATGTAACTTTTTAGAGTTGAAATTTTTCCTGAAATGAATTGTACTGAATCAGAGGAGATGATGTCTCTACCACTCCCACATTCTCTGTATCTACCTCAAACAATCTCAAAGACTGAACTTTCAATAGCTTTCAGTGCCGACTCTTTAAAATGAAAAAAGTGCACGATGAAGGCACTAAATAAGCAGTTCACATTAAAACTACTTTATGATATAACAGACTCCTTTGAGTCAGGTAGAGAAACAACAATCGCAGTTTACTGTGCACACGGTAAACGCCACTGGACGCGTTCATTGACCCCTAGAGTTACTGAACCTAGTTCCTCCACGGTTGTTTCTCTCCTTTCAAGGGAAAAGAACAGCTCCAAATCTATCAAGACGCTGCACGACGGAATTTGTGCAGGAATGCAGAAGACATTTAAAGCATTTGATCCCGTCAGACAAAATTGCCATCGCGTTCTGGGTCACAACCGGCACGGCTGTTCTGCGCGCCTCGTTTGGCTTTGAGAAAGCCGTCCTTCCGCTCTTACGGAACGGCAGCTCACATCTGACAGACACCTGCCCGCATTAGTGAGCACACACTCCAGTGAATTAATGGCGTAATGATTTTCCTCGAGTCACTAAAGGAAAGTTAATTTCGCGGTGGATGTGCTTGAGAGCCTCCAGCACGTTCATTAATCACAATAATGCTAAGTGCGGTGGCTGTTTTTCGCAGCATGAAATGGAACAGAACAGACTTTGTTTTCAGCCGCACAGTGGATTCGAAAACTACACTTAGTTGGCCGGATCTGGGTTCATCTACATGGCGCGCAAAACAAAGATGCCTGCTTGTTATTGTCGTGTAACGGTGCTTCGGTCACCGAATTACAGCACTTGAGAAATCTCTAAAAACATCCACATTTTCAAAACAGCCAAGAATACCAGCTCTGGAAAACCCTACCGTTTCCTCAGCTTCCCCAGACCTCTTACAGAACAAACAGGAGTAAGAGTAGCCAGAACTGCAATGGCCAGGGAAGTGTGATTAAACTATTACTCATAAATGAATTAAAGAAAACATTCCTTCAAGACAGGCCAGCTAAGCAAATCTCCTCACACATCCACACATGTGCACACAGACACAGCAAAGTCCTACTGATTCTTCTTGCTGTCTGTGAAAAGGACATGAATGAAATGTGTGCGCGAAATCACACGATTACACAGATTTCAGTGGCAGTGCTTTGGTACCGTGGAGGTAACAGCAGAGGAGGTGCCAGTAAGGGTGTGTCTTACCTGAGCCAGTGGAGGCAGGGGACTTGCTCCTACGGGACGGTCCTGCCCCTCTGGGAGAGCTTCGGCCTTGCATTGAAGAAATCCGGCCGTACGAGGTGGACTTGATCATCCTGCATTCTGTGGGAGAGGAAGAAGAGGAGGACACTCTGTGAGCTTCAATTCTGACTGCTGGAGGAGATGGGGCATGAGGTGCAGTCTTCAGGTATCACCGTAGAGACCACATGTGCCATCTCACCTGGCGGCTGCAGATAATCGGCGCATGCTGGGCACTTTGGATACAGCTGAAATTTCCCTTTTAGAGACAGTAACTGAAATCTCAGTCTTTATGGCCTCCTTCCCATTTGTGCAGTAAAAGATTTTGCACAATTATAATTTTCAATTATTATTATTTTATGGGAAAGCAAAAATATTTTTATTTCTCTGACATATTATATTGCCTGTTAGTGTACTAATGGTACCCTGATGCAGTTTAGAAAATAAATAAAATGTGATATCCCTTGTTTTTCAATGTGATAATCTGCCCTCTTTCAAACAGCACTCTTCAGCTAAGATAAACCCACTTAGGCAGGTTTGAAGAAGCCCTTCTCTTTCTTCAGCCTACAAGGAATATAGCATCTTTAAGCATGTTCTTTGAAGCCTTGTCAACAACTATTCAATGAACACAGTCTATCTGTACCACCAAAAATAGTGCCCAGCAGTATCTTCCTTCAGTACAGAGCTTCTTCAAGGCATAATCTCTCACCTCATGCTCAGAATTGCACTTCTGCCATCCTATAGATTAAGGCACTGAAATAAATATAGGTTTGTAGTTTTTCATGAGCCAACAGTCAGTTTGGTCATCCTTGTCAACATGCTGCATTAGCAATGTTGTTTGGTGGTTTGGAGTGAACCATCTATGGTTCCTCCATGTCTGTTATTGCAGCAGGATACTCCGTCTACTTTATTAAGAGCATTACAGATGGTATATCAACATCTGGTACACACAACAAAAGGAAATTAAAAAATGAAAAATGCAAATATCCTGTCCTTCTGTCTCCTTTCTGCTTGCATCTTGTTGTGAGCTCACAGATCTTCAGCATTTGAAATTCATCAGTGTCCAAACACATGATTCAGCATCTCGATCAAATTTTTTCTCCTACGTCCAACTCCATCCCTGCCCTCCCTCCACAAATTGGATTATTTCAGACTGGATGCAAACCAAGTCTTCATCTTCAGGCTTTAATATATTCAGAACAATGATTAAGATACTCAAATGAAAATATTTTCCAGAATTGCACTTGGAGGAATTTACCTCTGTATTACCTCTTACCATACCACCAGGTGAGCTGACACATGTTGTCTATACAGTGACACCAGAGGACTGAACATGGTTTTTTAAATTGCGTGTTTTGTTAAAAGTTGACATGTATAAAAAGAATTTTATATTCAACTTGCTCCCTGAAAAAGGAAATAATCACTTGTCAGAAAAGTACGAGTAAATGGTTGAGCCCAGATTTACATAGGTGGTCATTGCTGGCCATTTTTAACCAAGCTTTTCTGGGAAGGGTTCTGTCATATTACGTGCCCCTGCTTTTGGGGACTGACTCCTGCTCACACTTCCCCAGGTGGTAAGTGGCATAAATGTATTAGAGAAAACATTTACATTCAATAAAAGTGCATCGTGAACTAGCTGGTGTCAGTTATGCAGCACACAGTGCAGATTCACAATCACATGCAACGGCTACACTCTTCCACATGTGTTTTCAGCGTATGATGCACAAGGGTTTATTTTCTTTACTTTTTTAGACTGTGACAACAAAACCCCAAACACAGTACTGACAGTAAATTAATTGAAAAGGATTTCTCACCACTTTCATCAAGCAAGAAGTCATCCTGGTAGCGGAACTTCTCCGGGCCACAAGCAATGAATATATCATCATCGTTGAAGAAATCTTGAAGGCATGTCACCTGGGGCAAATAAGTCACACTTGTCAAGAAAACTAGTAGGACACAGAGACAGTTGAGAACATGGCCAGGGAGCTGCATCATCAGACATCCTCATCATATAGAAACCCTGCTGTACAAACATTTATTGTGTTGATATTATTCTGTTAATTTTCACATCAATTATTTAATATTATAGTTGTTTTTGTGATTTTTTTTGTCTGCAAAGGACAAATTCCCTCCATATGTGAATAAAATATGTATGCTGGATGTTTATATGTATATATGAATGTAACTTGGTCTGCAAGCATCCATGCATCCATCCAGAAGCACCCTCTTCTGGCTGGGAAACATCCAAATGATGTGATGGGTCTGTAAGACACATGCAACCACCAACCACATAATCACATCAACCATCCTACAGGTGTGTGACTTTTCTCTCGAAGTCAGCTAACCAGACATTGGGTGCTAGAACCACAAAGACTAGACTGTGTCTGACCAGCACATACATTCAGAATCGACATGTTTTCCAGGTTTTATGGTGACATCACAAAAGGCATCACGCTCTGTGAAACCTGGCAGCTACTTTGATTTCCAACATCTGAATGCGAAGAATGAAAAGAAAACAAAAATTTGAAATACTCATTGATTTCAGCAAATTCAGGGTCAATCGTCAGGAAGGAAATTCCATGACAGGTTGTCAGAATCCAATTTATTTGCAGGATTTTTTTTTAAAGCACAGAGCCCAATATTGTCAACAGGAAATGACAGCTATGAAGTGCATTTTGATTTCGATTTTATATTTAAGGGGCTCTTTGTGTTGTGAAAAAAACGTCTGTTGAAGTCACCAGCAAAATGTAATATAAAAAATATCCGATACTGACTTGTAAGCAAAGTAAAACACGAGGGGAAAAAGCTTCTGATAAAAATCTTTATCGTTAGACTCGTGGATGGCCCCTGTTTGAAGTTCCCAGCTTTCTTGATAAAAGAATGGCTTGCTTCACACTGCTAGCTGCTCACACCACATCTGCTTTAGTTGTCCAGAACTTTTAACCAGAAGTCTGCAGGTTCATCTCCCAGAAAAAGCTGTCCTGTATTGTTAATCCAGCTGTGTGCAACAGTGATGGATCAACACTTAAATATAGGCCATTTTCTTTTCATATACAACACAGCTAGTCACCTCATTGTCTGCAGGATCAATGCAACTGCCAGTGATAAAGACTGTCTGCGACTGAGTGTCACACACCACACCAAATTCTTTTAATCACGCAAACTTATTGTTTACACAAAAAAAAACATACAGCACAGTAGGGTCTGCAGAAATGAGAACGTAATGTCGTCTGAATTCCAGCACTGGGCTGTTTGTTCTTGTTGTGAGAATAATATCACCATGGCAACAGTGACATCAAGTGGAGCACCACGAAGCCCTGAGTCTGCGGAGGATCTAGAAAGTTCCTCCTCTTTTCCAGGGTATGACTTCATTCATTCATTATTGAACAGAGTGCGTTCGCTCTGTCAGTCACAGAAAACACATATGAAACAGGGCACATGAAGACAGACGGGCGGATGGATTCTCAATCCATTATTCAGTGGCAGACCGAGAAGGAGGAAGCCACAGCGAACTGCCAATTACAGTCGGACACTGATGTCAGATGTTATTTTTTTGGGATTTTTGTGGTAAAGAAAATGATCAAACTGCAAACACAAATTAAATTATATAACTAACACAATTACATGGCATATACAACTGTGACAACGAATTAAGAAAAGGACTCAAAAGGCATCTGGTCGAATTTGTCAACATAGATCCCTACAGTTGAGACAGAAAAGAGAAGCTCTTTCTTTATATCTGCAGGGTGAGCTCCCACAGCAGACAATAAAACCCATGCTGGCATGTTTGTCTGAACATTGTCTGTCCCACCGCAGCGTTTACTCAGCACAGATTCTACATTAGAATTATTATCAGGGGTGGTAAAACAAATCATATCCATCACCAAAAGCAGTTATCTGAAGGAGAAATGGCCCAGTGCTCAGTGTTTCATAAAAGAACATCTCTTGTACACATATCTACAACTTTCAGGGTTTTACAAACAACAGCATTTTTATGTCTTTGTGAAAACAATTAAGTGTATAAAGCACTATGTTCCAACTTGTGTTGCTGCAAGCTTCATGTTGGTTGCATCTGCAGTGTGCAGATTCAAGCTGTCCCAGCCCCCATATACAAATAGAGGAAGGAACTTTCCATTTGTGCAAACACACACACACACACACACACACACACACACACACACCAAGGCCAGCAACGTGTCTGACCCACCGACAGAGCGATGAGACTTCAATCAACTGATTTTGAAGCTATATGGATTAGAGGCTGAATTACTGCTGCCTTTGGTTTGAAAACCTCTGACTCATAAAAGCATTAAAGTGAAAGACGACCGGCACACCTACACCTGCATCTGAGTCCAACCAGGGCCTGAGAGCACTCCTGCAGATGCGCATACAGCCCACATACTCATCTTCCTCCCAAAGGAGGATGTGAGAACCAAAATATGTGGGCCTGCATTCTCATCCAATGTTTAAACAGTTCCACCCTTCTTACAGCCAGCAAATATAATATATTACTTTATACAAATGAGATTAGATTGAACGGGGAAACTGCATTTGTTGCAGAAGTGCCAGCAGTGGGCCTTTCCACTCACGCCCTGGTTGAGGACAACACAGACAAACAAAGGACAGATAAATGTATTGCTGTGACGTCTGTTTGGGGCCGAGCAACAGAACCTTGTTCAAGTGAAGGAACAGGCAAATTAAGACCCTGCTTTGAGAAAAGGCAAACTCAAGTGTTTTTTTCACTGAATCCTATCACAACCATCATCTTTCAGTTGCAATCTTATTGGGATTCTTTGTGCTCAGACAAATCAGAATGATCCCTCCAAATCACACAAAGCCACCAAATATTAAAATGTAGGAAAACACCTTCAAAATGTTACAAAATTCAAGGGAAAATTTATGGAAGGAAAAGTTTAACCGTGTGTTTTCAGAAGTCCAGTAAGCTTCAAAGTACAGTAATTCCTTGTTACCCAACAGTAATTTGTCCCTGAAAACACTTTGGATACCGAATGTCTATTTTCCAGTATTTTGAAGGGAAAATAAATAAATATTGTGCTCCTGGGTCACATTGGAAAACATCTATATAACTATAAACCCATGATTTAAGCATGATAAAAACACCAGTTACCTAATTAGAAAACAATTAATGTTGTCATTCATTTGGATGTTTATAGTACCTGGTACAGTAGGTACAGTACAGGACATTTTATGTTAGCCCCCCCACAGTGTCATTGTGTTACACACATGGGGTATGAGAGGGTGCATGCGGTGAGACGTGTGTTATGAGGTGGTGAATAAAGGGAATGAAGATGTGTCAAAGTAACCCGTTCATGTCCACGTCCATGTTTGGATTTGGATAAATTCATAACAGTACAAAACAGATTTTATTACAATACATGCAGTATTATTATTATTATTATTATTATTGTTATTGTTATTGTTGTTGTTGTTGTTGTTATTATTATTGCCATATTGTGTGTTTTTATATTATAATAATAATAATAATAATAATAATAAATACAGTTTGTTATTATTTAACAGTACACTATACTGTATGATATTTAGATTGTAGATTTTTACATTTATTTAGATTTTTTTATTAAGGATAAGCTTCGAATAAACATTCATAATAACAAAAGTTTCCATTTGGAAACTGGTATATAGGTATTAACCTTCAAGAGCCGTTACAGCAAAAATTTGGATATAGAGAGTTCGGATACTGAGGAATTTCTGTACTATGTTGACTCCCCAAAAGACTAATACGTTTACATTTACTCATCTACAACATGCATAACATACCGCTCAGAGTAAACAAAGTACATCTCACATTTCATCTCAGGTCTCAAAGTACCTCTCATCTCACAGATGAAGAGCTGTGAATACCGACATGACATTGATCAAAGCTCAGGTACCTCTGTTTTTTCCAGCACACACTACACAATGACCTGCCAGTAGAACTGGGAGGAAATGGAAAGATAAAACATTATGTAATGTAAGTTTATGGAGCTGTTTGGAGAACCAGAGAGGAGTGTGTTCTGAAGAGATGCATTTTGAAACCTTTCTTGAATGTTCAAAGGGATTCAACGGTTATGAGTTACAGAGGGAGTTAATGTCACCTCCTCAGAGGCAAAACTGAGAACCTACAGACTTGCGCATGGGACCACTAAGCAGCCGGAGGTGGAGGAGTGCAGGGCATTTTATGGGCTGCAGAGAAGAATCTATCCTGCAGACCCGCCAACCGTCTTGCAGGCTGGAACCAGAGACTTAAACCTGCTGTTGAGAGGTTGAACATAAATTTTGCCTTGCTGCCACTAACTATTCATCTACATGTGTTACTTTCTCCACATTATCTTTATTTAGGAGTTTAAAATAAAATGAATAATAATAAATTACTTTAATTTTAATAAGCTTACCATGATAGTTTGCTTAGAGTAACTTGAGGAAGACAAAGGCTGTTTATCACACTTAAAGAATAAGTGGAAAATAAAAGTACAATAGTGCAAGACAGATGAGGCAAATGCAAACACATGAGTAAACAGAGATCATGGAGTGTGAAACTACACCTGAGAGCGTGGGCACGCTGTTCCCACAATGCACTGTGTCTCACAGACTTTCAGTTGCGGTGTCAGGTTATTGCACCAAACCAAATGTGATAGGGGCTGAATGGGGGCCATACACCCAGCAAATGAAAAGCCAGATAGATTAACAATATGTGGTATTAATAACTGCGGAAGAGATGAGTGTGAGGAGGCCAAATAAGTGGAGATGAGTGCATTATTAATAGCAAAATCATTCAATATACAGACTTCTCTCATATAATGAACATCCTTTCATGAGAATGCAGATGTAAAAGCAAATGTAAACACCAAAATTCACTACTGCAAGAAATACTTTGCAAGAACTGAAATTTCACTTAAAAAAGCAAGCAGACCCCTCTCCAAAAAATACACTATTCATAAGTACTTGTGTAGCACAGGATTGCAATAGTCTGTAATATGAGGTATGGTACATCCTACAAGGTAAGCTAATCTATAACAGGGCAAACACACACACACACACACACACACACACACACACACACAATATGCCAATTTCCTTACACATCCACATGGAGTATAATAGTATATAAACATGTATGATTTTAGATTTTTAGAATTTTTTAAAAAATGTTCACAATGTATATCTTTGATGGCTTCATTGCCTCACTGGAAAGCATTTCAGTACAAAACCAGCACACTGGACATGGAGAAACACCTTTTGGAACAAAATACTTTATACAGAAATTCCTCAGTATCAAACTGTCTATATCCAAATTTTCACTATAATGGCTGTTGAAATTTAATACCTATGTGTTGGTTTCCAAATGGAAACTTTTGCTATAGCAAATTTCTATTCAAAGCTTATCCATAATAAACAAAAGATCCAAACAAATTTAAAAAATCTACAAATAAATACTGTGCAGTACGTCACAGTGTATTGTAATAAAATAATGCTGTATGTATTGTAATAAAATCTACTTTGTTCTGTTTTGAATTTATCCAAAGCCGGACCCTGCTGTGCGCACCATTATTATCAGCTCTTCCTTTGGTTTTATTTTGTCTGACCACATTTGTGTTGCGACATCACATCTATTGCCCATTTAATTTTTAAAAAAATAAACCTATTTCTTTAAATGCTGGTTGTTGTGTCAAACAAACAGGCGGATGCCGCAGGTTACGTTGACACACAAACCCCATGAATGCTCCCTCTCATTTCCTGTGCGTAACGCAGTGACACGGTGGGGGGGACTATCATGTAAAATGTCCTGTACTGTACCTACTGCACCAGATGCTATAAGCATGCAAATTAATGACAACATTAAATGTTTTGTAATTAGATAACCAGTGTTTACAGTGTTTTATCATGCAGAAGTCATGGGTTTATAGTTATAGAGCTGCTTTCAAATAGGCTGCAAGCACATTATTTAGTTATTTTTGCCATTTAAAATAAATAAGCACTGATGGAATGTACGTTCCACTAAAACTTGGTTAACTTCCCTAGTGTTCTTACATGCTTTATTACCTTCTTGGTTTCTTTTCCTTGAGCAGCCTGCAAAAAAAAAGTCCACTGACATTTGCTATAGACCACTCATCTTTTGTGCACATGTTGTAAAGACAAAAACAAGCCAGTTACTACCAGTGTATACTGTGCACGCTCTGCATCTGTGATCTAGAACTAATGAAACACCAGATGAATGCAAAACTCAGAACTGAATATGCATACAACTTCAATAACTTTAAATAAGTAAATGTTTTATTAATAAACAAATGTTTTAAATTGTGTGACTCAAATCAATCAATCAATCAATCAATTAATTAATTAATAAAATATTAATTATTTTAAAATGCTAATAATAATAATTTTTTGTTGCATGCTGTTCACAAAAATATTAGGGGTTTGTCTTTAATGAATTATGAAGTGGTCTTTCCACCACCCAGCATAGCAACGTTCATGATCTGGCTGTTGAGAACTTCTGATGAAGTACAGTCATGGTAACTAAGAGTTTGGTTTACAGAAGTTCACACTAGGAGCTGCTCTTCAGAACTGAATTAGCCTCACTCTGCAAATGAAGCCTGTAAGAGCCACATACAGCAAAAATGTCATTTTCGGTTGTCTTTGACATGAGATGAAGTACAGCTTACATAAATTATGCAGATATTTTCTGTTTTATTTAATTTTTTTCCCTGTTTCTTCTTGTAGCCCCATTACTACGATGGTCAAAATGCATGTTGTAGAAATGCAATATGAGGTGAATAATCCAAAATGCCTCAATGTAAAACCAAATGCAAACATTTTCAAGAACACAAGAAAGGCAAACAAGAGGAAGCGGTTCAGACCATCGAATAAAGAAGGAGGAGAGTGGTCGCCACGAGGGGGCAGTGTTGACTCAGGTAAAACAAAACGTCCAGCAAACTGGCAGCAGTGCGGTGGAAATTCCTATTCCGGTCATTCGTGTTTTCTGTACTTTGTTCTCCCTCAGGATAATGCCCAAGGTTGGGCACAACTTATAGCAATTCAGCCTTGTGTTCAATATGCAATCAAAGCTGTTCTCAAGAGACTGACAAAGAAAAACCGGATCTGGCCGACAACAAACACACCTTGCCTCTGCCCAGCCTCATTGCAACTCTTAGGTGAATAACCTTAAGATAACAGTAGCACTTAACAGGGTTAAGCGAGAGGGGACAATGTGCCGACGCGGCGGTTGCCTTCCTTGAGAGGAGGGCTGTGGAGATTGCAAGGTTCTGGCTCATGTCCCTTGGCTGCACTGTATGTGGTCCTGTAATTCACCCATTTGAGGGTCTAGCAGAAGCATCTGGGTTCACCTCCCAACTCTCTCACACACAGACAGGATCTAACTACCTGACGGTCACAAATTGCCACCCATCTGCCAAGCACAACCAATCTCCCCTGAATGAAACAGCACACCCTCAGTGGTGAAGTCCAACAAGACCCTGTCACTTCCCTTGGTCTCATCATAAACAGGCTTGTGTTTAACTGGAAAATGGGAACATGGATGACTAATATGTCAACAGACTTAAATGCAGAATGAGCTGCAGAGTAGAGCAATGTCCTCCTAACTTCAAGATGTTATTTATATAAGTAATGTGGCTGTGCACACATACCCACAAACTTAACACCTTCAAATAAAAAAATAAAATCACTCCGTATATTTGCATGTACTGCATATGTGTGTATAAAACATTAAAAGTGAAAAAAAGTATTTTTGCTTAAAATCCTCAATAAGACCTGAAAACAGCTGTTCTCATGTCACAACTATTGCCAGTTGAAACACCTTCACTTTGCCTTCACTATCTGTTATGCAGCATTAAAGAATTGCTGTAGTGAAGGAAAAACAAGAGAGGAAAAAATATTTAGAAGGATGTGCTTTGCAAGCATTAATAACATCAAGGCTGTGAAGAGAAAAATGCTCTGGGATATAATCTGTAGGGTTCTTACTGCAAAAATTGAGGTAAACATCAACAGAAAGAAAGATCCCCTGTGGGATAAAGCAAGAAACACCTCTGTCATTGGATAGACTTGCACGATGTTTACATTTTTACTTTGATGTCTCTAATATAAATACAGAAAAACAAGAAGACACAAACCAATAGATGAAGAAGGGACAAAGTTGCAGAACCTTTCATAATATGATGTGGGATAAGTGTTTTGTGTACAATCGATTTTCTTTTTTCCTACTCTCTTTGGGGTGCAGATATAAATCCTTAATTGCTTTAAAGTGGGTGTCACTATAAATCCCCACAAAGACAGGAAGACAAATGTACATATGAGTAAATACTGGCGAAAGAGAGGCAATAACCAAGGAATAGCTTCAGCCTGCACCCCACAGTTCCCTTTAGTCTTTCCATTTTGCTAAAAGGTGAAAGGACAAGGAATAAAAACCGAGCTCTCTCACCTGTTCCGTGATTAAATTATTTACTAGACCTGAGACTGTCGACTTTAACATGACACGCTGCAGTGATGGTGTTACAAACTACAGTGTGAGGTGGACTGTGCATCGATTCCCACTCCCCGCATACACAGTGGTCCCACCACCCCTGACTCACACTTTCCATGGTGTCACAGAAGTGCCACCTGGGTATCGATCCATCAGGGACAGCATCCTGCTGTTAACTAGGCCAAGTCCTCAGCGACTTCATTACACTCCAGTTTTTTCATTTAGCTCATTCTTTTCTGGAAAAAACTTAAAGTGTTAAGCTACTTTCAGTTATTCAAGTCATTTATATAGTTAGGCAATTTTTACTTCAGTAATTCAGGGTAAATACCTTGCACCAAGGTACTAAAGGAGGCGACAGGATTTACAAGTAGTGCTTTTAACCATTATGTCACCTGCCATCACAAGGGGAGCTGTCCGTGGTCCTGATTCCTCCACTTATTCAACTACAACAACAACCTCAGAGTGCATGGGGCAGCAGACCAGAAGAGATAAAGGTTCCACCATAATGCTTACCTCTAGTTCTTTCCACAAGTTACGGTGCTTAAGGACCAGAGCCTGAGGTCCAAAAGCTGCCTATTAAGGTTTGTGAAAAAAGCCTGTGCTGCTTTGCTTCAGTTGAAATGTCCACTTGGAAGTGCAAGTGTAATACATACAATTGACATTTCTGCAGGACTGCCGTGGTCTGGCATTTATTACATTCCTGGCCAGCAACCTGTACATCCTCACAGGTGTAGTGTGAGAAATCATTCAGATTTTGAGTGGTCTGGTTGTACCCCTTGAAGCTCTTGCTGATGGTGCTGGGGGCACCAGGGGTAAGGAAATCCAGCCCCATGCCCTCGACATCTACTAGTTCCACCAGAGTCATCCTAACAGCACAGCAAATGGTACTGGAAAAGTTGAGAACAAGAAATGGAGCAAGGAAGGAGTCATGATCTGCATTCCAGCACTTATAACACTGATAATTTATTATTGAGGGTCTGTAAAATGGAATCACAGTCAGACCACGTGCATTAAACCCTACTTTTTATCTAAGGGTACAATACATATGACAAACAAGGTGAAACTTAAGATTTTTACAACCCAGTTCTGGTCATTCAACAACATTCAGCATAGGAACTTCAAAGCATAGTTTAGGAAGGGCGTGAGTTAAGCAGAAAACAGCTGACAGGGAAGTATAGAGGGTTGCAGTACACAGCTGGAACTGGAAAACAGCTTAATGAGGCTTGAAAGTGCATCGCGGCAACCAGCTGAGATAAAAAGCACTAACAGGCTCAATCCTGATGGGTTGAAGGGCCATCAGCCAGCAGGACTGGGCCTCAGAGGGCCCTGATCACGTCCCCACCACCAGCACTTTCCTCCCTACATAGGGTTTCAGAGTGTAACTGCAAGAACTTCAGATCTTAAAGCAGTCCTCTTGATCCAGAAAAAGCTGGTACTTAAATTTGTGTGATAAAAAGGGAAACCGAATAACAGTCCAGTTAGTTTGGAATCTGCAACAAGTAGGATAAAAACAAAAAATCTCAAAATGGCTGATAGAAGCACTGAACAGCAGTTGCATGTTCCTGCAGACTCCTGCAGGGCAGTGTTATATAAATGGTCACCTACACTTTTTTTGAACCATTGTATTCACCTTGTTATCTCTCTACCTTGCCTAAAATACTTAATTTCAGTTCTTTCTTGTTTTACTTCTATACCTCTGTTTCTATATTATTTTATTTCATCCCCTCTTCCTTGTGAACCATCTCATATGATGAGTTCCCTTCACTGCACCAAATCTCTATGCTGGTCACTTTCTCTGTGTTCTCCTCTTAAATCAGTACTCTTTTCATCCCCCACTTTCCTCACTGATATCCATCTTCTTTCCCTCCTTGCTCCCTCCCACTGTACTCGACGATACCCTTCTCCTCTCTCTAACTCTTTACACGCTCTCCTGCAGGCACACAACAGGGCTCGGGGGGATTTGGATTGACCTTTGTGACTGTAGGAGGCTTGTGACAAATGTAGCTACAGATAGATATTTGGAAAATTGAAAAAGACAAGGCAGGCAACAAACCACTAAAAATCAATATATCCAGCACGAGTTCTATTTCCATTACACACGTACAAGGTGTGTAAACCTTTTTATTCACAGGGAGAGAAACAAAATACTTAACTCCAGGTTCCTCTTGGAATGCATTAAGGTTTGTATCTATTAGATCCCTTTATCTATCATTTTATTGTTTGTACTTTCAACATTCATCAATCTGACTGTAATATACAGTAATAAATTCATGCCTTGGTGTTGGATTGATCTGAAAAGCTTTTACCAGCTGTCATTGCTCACGGCTCCAAGGAACCCAGTTTACGGGCAGAGCAGCAGAGGTCATTGGTTGGGTTCAGTATGAACCTCCCACAATGATGAAAGGAAGCGGCAAATTTCCCAGGCAGCATCCACAGAGAGTACAGGAAAATACTCAAACACCCCTTCCTTCCTCTTATGAAAGACCAGCTCAGAGCTGTGACAATACAGTGATTAACAAAGAGGCCCCACAGGGATGTTTGAGGCAGTTTTAGCGGTTTTCATAAGAGGTCATGAGGCAGCAGGGATTCTGTAGCCGCAGTGTTTCAGGAGCTTCCGCCTGCAGAACAGACACCCTCCATGTTATGTCAGCAACTGACAATGGAGATTAGGTAGCAAACTGAGGCCCCCAACACTATCCTGCCAAGGTGAACTGTACTCTTGGAGATGCTATAATACAAACACACACAGTCAAAACTCTGTCATCAGTAATCAAAATTAGTAATTTTATATATAAAATCATATGCCGAGTTTATACACAGCACAGTTTTTGTAGCAATGGGGTTGGTCTGTGTTGTGTGCAGGTCCTTCTGCATGGCTGATATTTGCAACCACAGATTTATAGAGAAACATGTCTTAGCAAAGGCTCCAGTTAAGGTCACATAATAGGCAGGAAGGAACAGGCATTGGAACTGGCCTCTGTATGGTCACAGAACAATAAATCATTGAGAAAAACTGACCGGTTGCAGGGTGCTAGCTCTGCAGATGGAAGCTACCGGAATGAGGTGCGGAAGAACCCTGCTGCACTCACTGGGGACAAGAGGTCACAGGTAGACAACATACAGCTGTCTACATTCTCTCACTAAGCCAGTGAAACATGCGTTCACCCCTGGACAGCCAGGCTGCATTAAATGCCTTGGTCTCACTTCTGCTGAGAGCAGGTCTAGTGCTGGGAATGACCTCATATCACATCAGTCCTCTGTTACACACCAGAATTCTCCAGCACTGCCAACACACAACCTCTTAAATCAATACAGCTAAACACTGGGTGGTGCGTTTTTGCTCTGAAACATGATCTGATGAATTAGGAACTTAGGAAAGGCATTGAAAGAGTAAAGAGCCTCTCATCATGCACTCTAATGCACGTGTGCCACATCCATCATTTCCTGGGACATCCCTCACCAACTTGCTGTCATTTGCTTTTCAGGACTGTGTGACGCAGTAGTCCACGAGGCCAGGAAGTGTTAGCCAGAGGCTTCATAATGACTGTAACCATGGCGGCTGCTTGTCCTTGCCCTTCCCCCACCTGTGCCCTCCATGTGACAGTTTGAGAATTTCACCTGGTGGCGAGGGCAATTCCTTCTTCAGCAGGCTGTCAGCCATGGTGTGAACTGAATAACTAAACACAAGACTGCATTAAGCTCATGAATTTCCAGATATACCAAGTGGCATGGTTTTGGAATGCAGGAAGCAAAACTTACCAGTAAAGAATATACAGTCAGGTTCCACAAATGTTAACAGGCTCAAACCCAAGACCTTATTCTTGTGACACTATATCTACAGTCAAAGCACCAGGGTTTCAGCCTCAAGGCCCATAAAGTATAGGAAATTGAGTTGAAGACTGACCACACTAAACAAGAGATTCGCTATTGTGACCAACAACACTGAGGATTAAAGTCAAGAACAGTCAGTAATCACATCACAATAAATCTAAAAATGGGTATAACTCACATCAGTGGTTTGTCACACATTACAGCTCAAAATAGTGAGAGACAAAGAAGCGTGATGTTGACATTTGTCAAATAAGCTGTAACAATTCCTGTCCTCACTAGCTAGGTTCTAAGGCTGTCAGGTGGAATAAAAATATTAAAAACATTAGTAAAATGGGTAAAATATGAGCAGTGGAATTTAGGAAACCTATCTCCAAAGCTTTAAACTTTAAATCGTGCAGATGCCCTGAATGTAATCTTATGAAAACCACTGAATAAAACACCTGCTTACAGTTAACAAACACCTAGTTAGTTAACCCTCAGGTTCCAAAATAAAGAGCAAACAAAATCAGAAATCCTGACTGTCATCTTGTCATATGAAGCAGCTGAGTCGCAATGATTCATCATATAAACATGTACAAAGTTCCTCAGTGTTACTACTGATCACCAGCACTGGCAAACACCACATATGAACTGTAAACACTGTAGAAGCTAGTTGAATTAAGTGGGTTTCAAACTCCTTTTCAGTTTGGGTGTGATTTACTGACATCTATCAACTGGATGCAAAAACTGGCTGTGTTCACTTCAGTCAAAAGGCATAGAAATTGTAGAAAATAGATAATTGAAGAAAATATTATTAAAAAATAAATAAATTGTATTTGTATGGCAAGTGTTTCAGAGTATTTCTATGATAAGGAATCAGTGTATTGGTAAAAACATCCAATTGGTCTCTGCTATTGCTGAAAGTGCTGAAAGAGAAACACAATAAGCAGAAGAACAGAGAGAACAGGATCTATAGGTAGACTGGCCTATTCACAGTGTAGGTGGGGAAAATCCTGAAAGGACACCTACTGTTGTACTCTTAAGAAAGTCTACTTCAACAATATACACCTCTATGGTTTACAGGTCTGCAATCTCACAAAAGATGAAACCGCATGAAAGTTGCTTGACAAGTATGAACATCATAACAAACCTGAACTATTTACTAACCCAAACACCTGGTGAACATTCATGTCAAATGTCCATGAATCAACAGCAGAGATGCTGATAGACAGCATACAGAATCCCTTGGCACCCAAAAAGAATCTTCCTGCTGGATTTCTATCCATGATGTTTGTCAGTAAGTAAACAAACTGACACAGAGAGACAAGACACGTGGAGGCGATTGTCCTGAATACACTCAGCTAATGGAGGAAGAAGTGATATTGAATGGTGACCTCATCATAAGCAAATCCTTTCCATTAAATGCTGGTAGACCTGTCTGAAGTAGTAAAACAATTTTGTTGGTCAAAGTATTGACTGTATTCTCTTCATAGAGTATAACAGTGCCTGCAGTGGATTGGAGAAACATGTTCCAATGAACGAATTAATGACACTGTGCTGGATAACAGATTCAGTGGATGCATTTACTCTGTCCACCTCCTGTGATGTGACAGGCACTGCCACTATACAGTCTGCACCCAGGAGGATACCAAATAGTTGTTTAATGCTCAGCTGGCACTCAGCAAAAACTGGAGACCAGGTTCTTACACTGCACAAAGCTGTCATCGCTTCAGTTTAGGCCTTGGTGACATCACCACTGCACAGCTCTCCTGCAGAGCCTGTTTCTAAGCAACAAGCTCTGGCAATCTCATCGCCATAGAAACAAGCCATGGAAAAAAAGGGGGATCATAGTTCTCACAAAAAAGCACATGTATGAGGGGGTAGACCTGTCTATAAATAGCAATTATGCAAAGAGAGTATGGTTAAAAATGTCAATAACTGTAGGAAGGATGCTGTTTTAAGATGTTCTCTTTTTTCTAGTTTCTGTGAAAGCATACATTGACTCATCCAGTTGGTGATATAAACAGTCTCCCTTGACTATACTGTGTAATATTGAATGTGTCCAACTATTCTGTATTAGAAACCACTGGCTGCATCTACTTTTTTAAGTCATTGATAATTTTTTTCACTATCATCGATAATTTTCCATTGTACAAATAGAAAGAACTTGTCACATTATCAAATCTGAAACACAATTGCCATATAAAGCGTACTGTTGAACATATACTAAAATAATTTCAGCGTCTCTGAGTATTTATTACAATGGTCACAGTGTAAAGTCATTTATTTATACACATACCATGTGTACTTGAACCCCAAATGGGATATAAAAGGTTTTAAGCTCATTTCTCTTTCCTTTCTTGGTTCAACAAGACCAACAAGCTGTGACTCCTGAATGTGTTACGTAACTGGTAGAAAGGTGAATCAAACTCTGTTTTCTTAAACTAATTTTGTAGGTTAATAAAATAAGCCAGACCAGTAGGGACCACGGAATGCGTTCCAGAAACCTACTTCTTCGTTTTATGAACATGGTCCAGAGCAGAAGTCAGTGATCTTAACTGTTCCAAATTCAGCAGGAAGCCTCAAGAAAGACATTGTTTGCAACTCATAGCAGAAGCTTTGCGGGCGTGGCAGGGATAAGAGGCTGACCTTTACATTCGCAGATAGACTAGGGCTACATTCCATATACATTTATAAGGAACATTGGCAGAAGTGACATCAAGTAAAATTTGACTCAGCAAGTGCAACCACTGGCAAAGTTTCCAACGCAAGAGAGTAACTGGTTTGCAATTGCCGTCTTCAGCGCATGTTTGAAGGGTGCAAAGAGGGGAAGAAACAGGTAAACTGCACACTTCCTCAGTTGGACTCAAACCTCACATTGTGCAGGCAGCCTGGGAGCCATGAGATGCCAGCTTAGCCCACAGTGCCACTGTGGATATAAAGAATATGTATAATGAGACATTTTACGCCTTTACAGGCTTCAGTTGTACTGTATGTGAACATGGATTCTGTTAATGTTCCACACTTGTGAGCAGCAGTCATATCACCTTTGCAATGTGCATCACATGAATGGTACAACAGCACAGTCAGTACCGCAGTGCAGGTGCAGTCATCCAACCCAGACTGTCTTTCTGGGTCAAGCTGCACCAGCCTTGCCAGGATGTCCCAGATCTGCATAACTAAGCCAGGCTAGTTTTACTTTATATGTTGTGTTTAGCCTCAGGTTTTAAGAGAAATACTGAGGCAACTGAATTTCCAGACAGTCTATGCCCCTTACTGATCTGGCTGGATGATGGCCATCTTGACAAAAACAGACATAATCTATTCTTATGTGAAACTGACAGCTTCGATGAGGACAAGGCCATGAAAGGACATTCTGAACTGTGTTGGCTCAGAAAAGGATGACACAACTGTTTCAACCTTTGATTTTCACTGGGTGGCGAGTGCCAACTCAAGTACTCTACAGTTCCCTTGGTGGATGTTTAGTGATGACAGAAGGAGACCGTAGACAGCTCTGCAAAGCTAATGTGGCAGTAATTATGTGTTGATAGCCTACAGCATATAGCAGGCAGATCTGCCAAATCTTTCTGGTCATTCCTGCATTGATGGCAAAGCACAGTTACAAACCCAACCACTGCTCAGTGAGATACTGGCAGAATATAAATTGTATGGTCTGACCCTGGCTTTCTCTTGCAGGCACATGAAGGTCAAAGGCAAATGCATCATCAAAACAAACCACAGAAGAGGCATAGAACTCACAGACCCTTTCTAAAACCTGTTCTACTTCAAAAGCTCTGTAAAAGCCAATAGCAAGAAAACTGTAAGAAAACTGCAGTTTACACTAAAAACAATTAAATTATCTGCCAAAATATTAAACTTTCTTCATCTTGACCACCTCAGCCCTGCACTGGAGAAGCAGCTATCATTAACAAATGTATTTTTGATAACTCGACATTGTACTCCTTTCTCCACTGGCTGGCAACTGCCCCATATCAGATCACAAACAAGTCATTTAGTAAAACCATGAGATTAATGAAAAAACGGGACCCAAACAGCTAGAATAATCAGAAACAAATGCAATGTAAAAGAAGCTAGTCATGGACACATAAAGCAATCTCTCTCAGTCACCGCAAAAGAGCAAAGGCAATCCTACACTGCTGCTAAATAATGTATTTGTATTCTGACATATCAGGTTGACGTGAGCTGATTGTCAGTACTCCTGCTTATTTATTCCAGAAGGAAGGAGCAGTACAGGCTTTGTAGTGAGCAGACTACAGTATTTGTACATATATATTTATGTTGTATAACTGTGTGCAAGATGTAAGTCAATCCCTTTCCAGCAGGGGAGTAAATGTCCAGGACTTTATGTTTTCTCTGTCATTTAGAAATCAAATATTAGCTAAATCACAGATAAAATGAGTAAACTCACTATATTATCTTAAGGCCAATAATTCTGGCAAAATTGTTTCAGGAAACTGAAAAGCTTTAAGCTCAGACAAGGTGAGAGATGACCCATACAACCCCTAACACTGTTACATTGTCCTTTCACTAGGCTTGTTCAATTTACAGCAGTGCACCGAGCATAATCCTATCAGTCAGCCAATCTGTTTTATTTGGGACGTCAAATACTCGGCCAAAAAGCTTTTCTTTGCAATTTTACATAAAAAGCTGTATTCAGTCATGTAGTTTTCAGCTTCTTAATGAAAATAAATAAATAAATAAATAAAATTGAGACTATTTGAAAAATCACAGCAAAAAATGTACCTGTTTGCCATCCACGGTGTAGAGCCTCTTGACAACCCCTGAGTCCAGTTTGATGGCATCTGTGATGTCACTGAGCACCTGTTCAAAGGAGTGGGCAGTTTTCTTGTTGAGAAGGATGCGCACGGCCTTGCGTGGTTTGACCCCACTGCGGACGATTGTCACCAGCTTGGGCCTGATGAAGTCCTTGCTCTCACGAGTCTCTGAGGGTCCAGCCTTGGCACTGGCCAGAGAAGTGGGGGCACGAGAGACTGAGGAGGTCTTCACATTGACCGACCAGTTTGGGTTGACATTCTTTGTGTACTCCAGCTTCTTGTAGGGCTCTACGGACCCACAAACGTAGCTCTCACCTGCATGTTGTGGAGAAACAATGTAACCTGATACCCTGGATATTTAGGTATTAACCAAAAATTATAACATCACAGTATGACTAATTTGTCGATATACTCCTGTGACTCTCAGGATCAAATGCTGATGCTACAGTCCAGGCTCATGCTTGTCGCAAATGGACAAAAGGACAATTTGGAGGTTTCAGGTTCTAGTCTTAGAAGGACCACCATTTATCCAAACTGTTCATAAACAGATAAATAAGAAAATATATAGCCCTGTGTCTGCCATTTGCTACATTGCCTCCCCTGTTTCTAAACCTATCTCGACCTACCTTCAACACAGTATATCCAACATCATTTGCTGTGCGATGTCCTAAAGCTGGTGACACAGTGGAGTAGGTTTCTTCCCACATGCCAAATATTTTTTTCAAGTTGTTGGGGTTACTGCAAATGCCCACAGCATGTTGTGAGGCCCCCCTGAAATTGGCCGGCATCACATCCAGGGTGTACCCACCCTAGCCTACTGCCCGCTAACTCAAGGATAGGTTCCAAACACTGTGCAACCCTGACAAGGAGAAGCAGTTAACCAATGTGAGTGAGTAATGTTCTAATGTGGGGGTATGGGGCGTGTGTATTTTGTCCACTTCAGAATTCAATGCATATAAACACAGAAACACCTTAACTTAAGTAATTGGTCCAGTATGAAAACCCCTATGCAGCTAGAAATTTACATAAGTCAAAACTGACCCCTGGAACTTATTAATCACACCTTATTGGTTATGCATACATATGTACCATACTGTATAGTACACCCATATGTCAGTGAATATCTTTAAGTTATTTGTCAGTTTCTTTCATTTGAAGAATGCTTGCAACAATTGTATGAGAAGCATTTGAATATTTTCTGTGATAATGATTTCTAGACTTCCCCTGGACAATCATTAGGCTTAACAAGACACATTAATAATGTGGACTTCCATTTCCACATTTCAGTTCACTGACAAGAAAAGGTTAAGTTCATGTGCTATTGCCAATAAGCTTGTTCACCATCCTCAATTCTATCTCTAAATAATTTTTATTACACATTTGTGCTTTTGTTGTGCATTCTTTGCATCTGTTTGCCTCTGGACTTGAAAACAAAAGAAAATGTTTCAAAAAGAGTGAAAATTCTTTTAGCATCTGATCAGCAGCAAGTACAGAGCAAGACTGAAGGTTGAAGGAGAGACAGATGTGCATGACTGCTGTGTAGCTTGCAAAAGATCCCCCGGAAGGCGGCAGCAGAGGTAATGCAGATGAGTAACGCAAGATTTTCATAAATTGAAATTTCAACTTGGAATAATTCACACAAATCCGTGATTACGTAAGTCACATACAGTATTATGTAACCCCAAAAAGTGTGACAGAAAGACACACACACACACACACACACACACACACGCATACATATATGTATTATTTTCAGGTGAAATGGTGCCCTGGAATCCTGTACAGGGTGTTATCCTCTCTCACACCCTTTATTTCCAGGAAAGGATCCACACTGCTGTAAACCTGCGTTGGGCGACCAATTATTAATAATAAATGGATTCTTTTGATATTTTCCTGTAACTTTTAAATGCTGATATTTATAGTGAATTTCTTTGCTTAGAGTTATTACACATGTATTCTGCTTTACTGTAAAGCACATTGACAAGCTACTTTTAAATAGAGTATAAAATAAAGGTTAATACTATTACAATACTGTAAAGAGTCAATTATTGTATTGCAATTACTGTAATCACTTTTAACCCTTCTCTTCTGTACTATTTATAAGGTATATTGAATGATTAAACAATAGTATATCAAATTACAAATGCAAAGTTCATAATAATAATAATAATAATACCATTCAAAAGAATTCTATGCATTTTATCATTTGAAGTTTTAAATTGATTGGTAAGGCTTTCCTTTGCCTTTTCAACATCTCATAAGTGTAATTACATAGATTATTATGTATATTTTAGCATACAAATTACATACGCTTCTAAATGTGAATTCTCATAATACAAATATTTGTTGTATAAGGTAAGCCTACACTTTAAATAACACAAAACTGTGAGCCAAAAACAATGAGTGGGAAAAAAACTGGTGTAACTGTACCAGTGTTTAAATAAATGGACTTGAAAACCAAAGACTGCCATTTAAAAACCCCAAGATGAACCTTGCTACTCCACCCTTAAGCAGAGTATTTGTTCACAAAAGTGGAATAATTAATGGAAACAAGACTTACAGGAAACTACTGCTGGAGGCTGGTGCCCCTGTTCCCACTTAGTATTAGAATGTTATGTGCCTCATATCCGTCAGTGTACTCTGTCAGAGATCTGAAACGTAGCTGAAGAATTCTATGCATGCTTGCAGTGATGTGGTAGATGGAAGAGTCGTACACCAGCAGAGTTTTCTGACATCTGGGCCACTTTCACACTTTCAACAGTGCATAACTCCTCTACCCACAATGACAGACTGCACACAAAGACACTCAAGCTTCAGTTTGGCTCATTCTTGCCTTGCCTTGGCACACAATAGTGTTCTAAATAAAGCTCGCCTCCACTTTCTTTTGTACAGGACATACACCCAGTTGAAGCAGAGCGTGACAGGGAAAAGTACAATGAATCACCAGATTGGGAGATGGTGATTTAACACTGTGGGTGGGAGACCAGGTTAAATAAAGAACTTTTGTCCATCCATGGCAACCTAGGTTCAGTTCTCATAAACTTTGATCAAATGCAATGATCAAAAGTCTGTCATAATTCCCTAAGGGTAGATGGCTAGATACATGTCCATATACTGTATTCATATACTGCTCACAAAACAGGATAACAGAAAAAATAGAAATGTCCAGGATAGTGGTCCTCCAATAAAATGAAAGCAATGACTGTGCTATAAAACATAATTACCTATTAAGCAGCCTTAGTAAGAAATATAAACCCTAAATAAGGGTAGGAACATTCTAATTCATTATTTGACCTGTATCGCTGTTCCCATACCCATGTTCATATTTCTGTCTTCTCAGATATTCTTCCTAGGTATGCCTTAAGCATCAGTGCTAAGATGGTATATAGTATTCTGTCTTTACATTTAATACATAGTTATTCTCATATCCTTTTGTAGTTTTTCCTTTTCAACTCAATAACAAAACCTGCTGTCACATTCTTTCAATCTCCAGGTTTCAGACCTTATCAACTTCAGCCATCTGCTCATGGCTGAATGAGTATAATGTAAAAGTCAATCTCTCAAGCCTCATATCCTGTGTGTGCCTTGAGCTTTTCACTCCACAAATCGTATCTTCGACAGCTCTTGAAAATAGCACCCTCTCACCTTCACCCACCTTCAATACCTTAGTGTGACTCTGGGTAACTTACTATTACATGATCAGACTACTGACCTTCACGTACTATCAAGAACATCAGCGTAACCACGGATTACTTTCTCTTCTGTTGCACCTCTGCTTGCAGAACTAGTCCTTTTACTTCTTCCTCCACCACATGCATAGAAAAAGCTATTTTAGCAGTAACACCCAACTTCTGCTTCTCTCTTTATCTGACTACTGCAACGCTTCATCTGGCAGGGCTCCCTGCATCTGCTATTTGTCATCTCCTGTTCTTCCAGAATGCTGATCATCTGCTCCATTCTGTTCCTCATAAAAATCATTATATTCCTGTATTTTGGTCTATTCACAGGCTTCCTATTGATATTGTGATCCAGATTGGGACTCTCGTTCTGACCTACCAATCACTGCATAGCTAACGCATTATCTCCAGTTTCTCATTTCTTCTTGCCATCCATCACACTGTGCCTCTAGAGTGTGCACCTACACTCTGTGCTACCCCCTTCTGCCACACTTGAAATGATCACTTTTTCTCTCATAAACTATCTGCTAAGCAAATGAAAGAGATTCCCTTCAACAAGAGACCTGCTGCTTATCGAAGACTGTTCTCTTTGCACAACACCTTCACAAATGCTGTATTCTGGACCTGGGCAGTTTTTTTCTGAACCATTCTCAGACAATGTTCTCATGTTTAAGTTGCTCCTTTCTCATTTTGCAGCAACAGGGCAATACTGTGCTTCTTGTACTTCATCTTAGATTGTTACATGAGAATACTACCTATGTATATTTAAAAACACTCTTGTATTTCAGTGTAGTGTTTATATTGACATTGCAATTTATCTAAAATACGAGTTATTCAAATTACAACCATGTATATAAAGACATTCTTTCTAGATTCTTTAAACAGAATGACAAATTATATACCGTAGTTGAGTATATATATTAAAATAATTAAGGTTTGGGGGAGTTAGGAAAAAAAGAGGGTGACAACATCATTCATGTTTTCATGTTTTTTAGGGATGTCTGAGATCTTTTGTAACAACACTACACAACCTCACCTTCCACCAACTGATCCAGGCTGGTAACCTTGGTGCCATCGATGGAATAGATGGTGCGGACCCCCTGTGGCAAATTGACGTTGTCAGATAGGGAACGGGTGAGGTCAGCCAGTAAAGCCTCAAATGATCTGAAGCGTTCCTGGGAGATGGCGTACACTATCCCTTTGAAGTATCGGTCTCCGTTGCGGTAGAAACGAACTTTCTTGGCCTTCTTCTCAGAGCTGAGCGCCTGCAAGGTGCGGGTTCGGTAGAGACTGCAATGTGCACTGTGTGTGGGACTGGGCAGCCCGTTGGCCCGTGAGCCCCCACGGTTGTACCTCTGCGCTTTGTCCCTCTCATCAAAATGCTCCAGCTCCATCTCGCACCCCGAGGATGACACTGGCAGGAAAAAGAACAATATGAGAGAGGGAGAGCATCATTAGTTTATTTACTGGGACACACAACAAGAATTCCATAATCAAACAGTTAATCCCATTATTACTTAATCATATAAAACCCAGGGAGTCAGATCCTTAGGGGAAGGAAGTATCATAGTGGTCAAGTGTTGTCACCTTGCAGATAGAAGGTTTTTGGTTCAAATCCTAGTATTTTTGATTTACACCCGAATTTGCTCTGAATTAATAAAGTAAGAATACCCTGTTGTACAAACTGATACCTCACTGTAAGTGGTTTAGAGTACAAACCTAACATATTAAGGTAGCTAAACAAATAATAATTGTAATTATTGTATTTGGTGCAACCCTGCAGTTACTCTGCAGAAGGCGAGGCGTTGCAAAACTTTCCTCCATTTATTTTTTAAATTGGTTATTTAGGGAAATCACTGTCTTGGAAATTACCCTGTATTTTCAAATGTCCAGCAGATTATTTTTAAATATAAAAGCCAGTACTGAACAAACTGAAACATGACATACATCAATGCATATTTTTGGCACGAATTACGACTTAGCAGTCATGTCCCGCGGAAAACCAACAATAAAAGCACGTTAGGGAAAAGGCCATATTTCGGAGACATTTCAACGACATCAACTATAGCAAAGCGGATATGGTACTGGGATGGGCTGTTGGGGGTGTGTTCTCTGTGCAATTTCAAGAGGAGCAGAAAACAATAGCACACAGACCGGTTAACAGACATGCATGCACTCGTGTACGAATATATATGCGAACATGAAACCTGATCGTTATGCGATCGCATCGTACCTTCAGGAGGTGTGTGATCCAGACGAGCCTCCGCGATGCGGTGTCTTCTCCAGGACTATGTTTTGCCGGTGCCCGGGCCTCTCTTTGTGCGCCTCCTCCCAGAGTGCCGGAGACAGGAGACGGCGGACCGGTGGAAGTCTGGGGCTGGGCTGTGCTGTGCTGGGCTGTGCCGGGCTGGGCTGCGGTTGCTCTCTCGCTCTGCTAAGCCGCAGCGCCGATTCCCATTGGCCCACGGCTCATTGAAATATGGTGCTGACACCGCCCCCTGTGGGGGACTGCGCGCGGCTGACGGTACGGCTCACGCGGTACAGGCGTTTCGCAAGCACGTTGGCAGGTATGTAGGCTCTTCTACAAAATACACTTGGCAGCATGATGTGCAATAAATTCCATTATTTGCAAGACCTTCTACACCTTTTAATAAACCTTTAAATAAGATAGCGAGTGCTATCCTAAATAATTCGGTCACCGACGATGCGGCACGGACCCACGACGTGCACGCGCAGCACGAGGACACACCACGCGCCTCACACGTTCGGCACAATCACGGTTTATTTTAATATCTTTGAAGTTGTATGAAAACTGAGAAAACTGGCTAATAAGTGCGGGGAAAAACGTCTGTACTGCTCCTCGATACTTCATACTAAATAATGGAAATGGGGAAATTTTGGTATTATGGTAACAGTGGCTTGAACGCAAATCATACAGTACTGCACTGTCGAAGAGATGCTGTGAGTCCGATTCACACATTTTTTTCTTCAAAAACAGATTTTATAATGAGAAGATATTTCTAAAATATAGATTTTTTGTAACTTTTAAGTTCCAGTTCAAACATGTTCCAGATCTAGCGACGTATCTGCGGAGTTGTACCTCACGCTCACAAACTGGGAGTTTTACTAGCAAAAAAATGTCGCGGTGACTGCGTTCTCACACCGTCCACAGTATTCAAAAGCCTTCAGGTTGTCAGATGCCAAACATCTTCAAGTGCTCCACGAGTGATGGAAATGTGTGGCAGAGAACATGGACCATGTGGTGTTCTTTTTTTCGTTGTGGTGTTCTGTTCTTCTCTCCTCTGGCTGTGAATCAGCCTCAATCTGGCCCACAAAACATGGAACAGCACAAAAGAACTTTTCCAGAAAATCACATGAATACCCTATCAAATATTGGAAAAAGGACCTAATAGTGTATTTTGCCAGTGTCTACAAGACTCTTGGCCAGGAATTGAAGAGGATGGAGATGTTAATGTACATACAGCTTGCAGAAAGGTACTTTGACTACAGATGCATGCTGGGACTATAATATGCATTAGAAAAATAATGGAAGAACACATGAATTATAAATACGTGAAATGAAAATCAGTATATGAGTTCATAATGACAATACAACAGATCTTGTATTTCTAATGCTTTTAGACTGCAGGATAATGGGAAAACTTAAGGATAATGGGAAGACTTGACAACACTTCTTAGCTACTTTTCAAATAAAGCCCACAATAAATACTTGACTATTTTTTCCACATTTGAAATGTTGAAAACTTCATGGAGTTTTAAAATAATGACATCACGATCGTTCTGCTACACAGTATTCGTTTAGATAGAATCAGAGAGACTGAAAACTAAATATCATCCTGGGCTAAAGGTAATGTACTATAGATGTTAGGGCTTTTGCCCTGAAGTGTAAACTTTTACTACTGTTTCTTTTCTAGTAACCTTAAACAAGGTACTTGCACTGAAATAATAGAGTAAGATTGTGGTGGACTGGCATGCCGTCCAGAGTGTGGTTCCATAGCCTAGTACCCATTGATTCTGGAATAGGCTTCAGACCACCATGACCCTGACCTGGATAGAGTGGTTAAGGACAATGTAGGGATGGATGATGATACAGTAAAAATGCCCTGCAGAAAAAATTGGCAAATTTTTGTAAAGCTCATCATCTAACGTTGTAATCGGCTTTGGACAAAAAAGGCAGGTTAATAAAGGTTAACAATAATAATATTTAGTAGCTTTAATGTATTCCAAGCATATGGTTACCATTAACAAATTGCCTACCTGGCTGTTAGGTCACTGTCCAGGCTGCAGCCTTGAGAGCTTCCATAACAGGGTTTATATTTTTGGTAAGTTAGTTTACTAACCCTTGGTTCCCACTACAGGGCTATTTGTAATAGTATCTTCTCACTTTCACACTTATAGGAGTTATCACATCTTGTTGTTGTTGAATGCTGTTGAGTTCATGTGAATTTTTATTGATCAGTCACTCTAGAAAATTGTCTTTCACTTGTGTCTTTAAGTTGAAAAGTAGTACACTGTGATTGTTCTCCATGTATTTAGTTGGTTGTCTTTTATTTCTTTTTCTTTGTTTCTTTGTTTATTCTTGTTTCCCTACAGTATGATAACTACCATCAGGTCTCATTATTTGTATTTCAAGTGGTGGTTCTGGCTTAATTTGGTATCCTTAAAAGTCTTCTTCAGCACAAAGCTCAGAGGAGTAGAATTAGTGTCCCCAGCAAACAGAAATGATAACTATCCTATACCAAATTATAAGCATTACACTGCAGTCTTGTTTTTAAGTTTAAGCTTATAGTTCATGGTAAGGGACTCATAGCTACCTTTAATTTATGTAACAGATAAGTTCAGAATTTAGTTGACTTAAGAATTTGAGTTTTTTAGGGCAGATAATCTGGATAAAATCGTTCCATTCTTCCTAAATTCAGCACTTTCAGAATCTTCTGAGTTGTCCAACACGTTCATAATTATATACTGTACTTGCACATTAAGCAGCAAATTAGTCTGTCACTAACCACTATTTCATTATCTTTTATTGCCACAGTCTTCTTCAAGGGTTTTCTTTGAAAAGATTTTAAATGTAAGGCACCTTAATGATAATGCTGATATCCTGAAGCTCAGATTTTTGTTCTGATGCCTGTACTGGTAAACATACAATGTTTATAAGACAATGCTAATGATTATGGTAATGCAATAACAGAGGAATTCTTTCTCACTGTAATGCAGTTAACTATAGTCTCAAAAACTCAAACCTTACTTTTCTGTCAATACAAAATAAAACCCTTAAGACTAAAAAACATCACTAGTCACAGTACATTGCAAAATTACAAGTCAGTTTTATAGTGGCCACATCCCTGAATCTGCATTAACTAGAACTGTTCATTTAATCCTTTCTTTACAATACAGGTACTTCTACACAGAATTCACAGAATCAGGGCCTGGAGACCCAGGTATAACTTTTATTTTTTAAATGCTCTATTGCCCTAATGAATTGATCTTAGTTACAGACTTGGCCTACACATGACCGTTTTAAAGTGGCAGAATCCCCAGAATGGGTGGACAGCCACTGCTATTTGGACCCCCGGAAGTTTCTGTTCTTCCTTATTTGTTTGGGTTGGGAATTTTTGGCTTTCCTATCCTTGGTTGCCAGTTAGTTTAATGACATACTGTTTGCTAACCATTTATCTGTATGTTTTCTTTTAACACTTGTTTCACACTAATTGTTGAGTGTTCTGTGTCACTTTTGAGAAGAGCACTTAAATGAATTGAGTTACATTATGTAACGGAGTTCTACAAGGTTCAGTGATAGGACCAATACTTCTCTCATTACTACTAGGGAAACATACAGGAGCACAGTGTTTATTCTAACTAGTTGGCACAAGCCCAATTATTGAGAAAACAGAATTAGAAGACTTGCAGGTACCAAAGCAAACATGTAAGATTACATGTTTAGTAAGATTACAAACTTGAAGAATGACTCTGAAGTCAGAAAAAGTAGAAGTCATTGTCTGGATTAAAAAAGGCAGAAAATTATTTAAGATATAAAGTATTTATAATTAACTAAAAAGGTTTTTGCTGTATGATTTTAGTACTGTAACACAACCTTTTAAAGAAGAGCACTGTACAAAAATAATTTGAAATTAACTGTATTGCATCAATTTGAAGCAGTAGAGATATTTTAAAAAACAGATGATTCAAAATAAAAGCACTTTTCCGCAGGATCAGGTAGCTGCCATCACCAATGTAATATTATTGCATGCAAGTAAATCCATTAGAGCAGCCAAATCTTTCCAGTGACCAATTACCAGTTCTTTTTCTTAAAGCAAACTTTGAACATCTTTAGGAGAAAAACCAAACAATGACTGTAAAATAAAGTTGCTTAATCACTTAAATGTAACAGACAAGATAATCAGAGGAACTCCACACAAATCAGGAACAGGTCTTGGACATTCATGGCAATAAAAAGGTCTTTAACGCTTTTTTAAAAATACTTTCTATCCAAAAAATTCAGTTTTGTGTTTTACTGTGTGAAAATGGTAAGAATAACTGAGAAACAAGACCAGTAAAAGTGTAAAAACAGTGTAAAGGGACAAATGCTCAATTATGTTTTACACAGGTTTCAGAACAGCTACTGTCCAGGATAACTGAAATAAGGTTTCTGCCTACATTGGACACATTGGAAGACCAAGTTAAAAACACAAATGCAGTAAGAAGCCAAATTTCAGCTATAATTTTTCTAAATGTGCGAAAGAACAGTCAAGAACAAACATAAGGAATTTATTTTTTTTCCCCAGAAAATAGTAGGTACACTTAGGAAATGAGAAAAATGTGCAGCATTTATGCTTTCGGTGCTTAAACAACACATCCAAAATGAAATGAGTCCTAATAAAAATAAGTTAAACATACTTCACACTCAAAACAACAAAAAACACAGGAGACAGTAACCTATGTTGTCAAATTTCAAACTGAACTGGGATTACTTTTCCCTTCACCGAAGAGCCGATCTTTCTGAAAACTGATCACTGACAAAAATCTTCGTTTATCTCAAAGTCCTGAGAGAGACAAGAAAAAAAAATAAAGTGCATCTCCAGTTTTTCCTAACAGATGAGTATACATAGCTGATAGTTGTGTAACATTTTTTGTTGAGTAAATTTGTTTGTGCTCTTCCATCCCATGAAATCAAAATAGTCTGATCCTACTCAAGATCTCAGTACAGAGGTTTCTTAGTACTACTTTGCAGACAGTGCTGATATTGGATAAATCCACTTAAATGACAAATGCATAAAACTTTTCTGTCAAAAAGAAATAACCCTGCATGTATGAATGACAATATTTAATTCTAGACCTAGAATAGTCAAAAGTGGAATGAACACTTAACATTTTGCTGCAGAATCACAGTTCCAAGAAAAAGTCTGAGAAGTTGTGAAAATGTCATAAAATGTGGTCTGATCTTTAGCAAAGTCACACTAATAGACAAAAAGAAGCCGCTCAATGTAATGACAAACAAATAATTGTACTTCTTCTTGCCAATAGTGAATATACCATTTAAATAATCAGTCTAAGTTAAAAAAAAGTACATGAAACTCTGGTGTAATGACTTCTACAAAAGCTATTTGGAGTCAGGTGTTCCAATCAATGAGATGAGATGAGATTGGAGGTATGGCTTGCAGAGGTGTCCTAGCCTTAAAAAAAAAAAAAAAAAAAGACACACAAAGTCAGGCTACCGACAGTCTATTCTTCTCAAGAAAGGACTGTTTATGTGTGCCATTCATTGATCAAAACTACTTCCAGTGGATCTTAAAAGAATTGTAGAGTTGCATGAAGCTATAAAAGGCTACTTTCTAAAGACCAGCGTGTTCACAGTAAGACATTGTCGACAAATGGAGGAAATTCAGTACTGTTAATACTTTCCATTGGAGTGTGAGTCCTGCAAAGATCACACCAAGAACACAATTTTCAATGCTGAAGGGAGTGAAAAAAAATCCAAGGGTAAAACCAAATGACCAGCAGAAGTCTCTAGACCTAGGTAAAATCTTTTTTCATTTGTCTTCTATAAAAAAAAAAAAAAAAAGCCTGAAGAATGTTGTTCATGGAAGCACACCACTGGGCTCAAGTAATTAAATGAATAGATAAAAATTTTAAAAAACCTGGTGTATGTCTCAGGTTTTCAGAAGACCACCTGGATGTTCCACAATGCTCCAAAACATAAGAGTAAATCAACAACATAATTGTTTTAAGTTGAAAATTTGTGTCTTGGACTGACGAAGTGAGCGTCCAAACATTACCCCAGTTAAGATGCTGTGGGATGACCTAAAGAGGGCTGTCCAAGGTAAGGCAAGGTATTCAAAAAAATATTGAACCAAATCCATTTTGTACAGATGAATGGTCTAAAATTCCTTCTTGCCATAATGCAAGTCTAATAAACAGCTATAGAAAACATTTGGTGGAGGTTATTGCTGCTAAAGGAGGTTCTACCAGTTATTCAATACATGTTTTTCACATACATTCTCCCCACCATGAACTGCAAAAGCCTAAATATGTTCAATAACATGAAAAGTACATTTGTGTCTTAGTTCAGGCAGCTTATATTTGTCTATTGTTGCGACTCGAAGATCAGGCCACATTTTATGAATAATTACTGCAGAAAACCAGGTACTTGCAAATAATTCAAACTTTTTGGCACCTGTATCACTTCAAACAAAACATGGTATGGTATGTGTCCAGCTCTAAGCTTTCTAAGATATCACGGTGTCTTGAGTGTAGCACCTCTAATGCAATCACAAACTAATTCATGCACTGTAAAAGGTGGATTGGCTAGGTGAGAAAAAGACCAAATACCTGGAAAGATGTTATTGTAGTCTTGTTGCTTGTTTCCCAGGAAGTCCTGGGTAGTGCTGCTCAGAATGCATTAAAGTAGAAACTTCTACTGACAGGTTAGCCATGGCCTGTGAACCGACAGCAGTCTGTTCCTGAGGACTATAAGGCAAGTTGATGGGTAAGGAACTGTGGAAAGCAGACTGAGAGAGATGTAAAGAATAAGGACAGCAGGGGGATTCACCAAAGGCCTGCTGGTTTGGAAAGGGCCAAGTGGAGAACATGAGCCCAGGGTCATGAGTCTGTAGAAAGGGATCCACAGGGCCTGTCTCAAAGAAAGAATTGGAACTTGGCAGGGAAGAGTCAGAAGACTCATAGAAGAGCTGTGGAAGTACAGTGTTGGTAGGAGTGAAGGAGGTATTGTCAATCACACCCTCTGAATTTTGTGGCTGGGTAACAACCACGGAAGAGTTGCACAATTCTTTTAGGGCCACTGCTTCAGGAAAGTTCTGATTCAAAACCACTAATGGAGCAATGCCTTGGTTCGTGAACATTGGACTTGAAGGAAGATATACTTGGTCGAAAGCCAGTTGCTGGAATTCAGTCTGGTTCATCGTGACTGGGGGCCTGGATATTGGGCCACCATGGTTAATTATTCCAGCAGGGTAGATGCTCGAATTGAGGCTAATCTGTGGGGTGATGGTGTGATTGGCCTCCCCAGACAGTGAGACAGATGTCTGGTGCAGAAAAACAGGAGCAAAGCTTTTGCTCATCACAGAAGAAACAGGTAGACCAGATGTCTGACTCATTGCTACTGACTGACCAAATGAAGGAGGGGTCTGCTGCAGTATTACAGTTCGGGAGGAACTTGTGTTGAGGTCCAATGTTGCAGCAAATGGCTGGCCAAGTAGGAAAGGATGTGCTGGTACAGCTGGAGGCAGGGTGCTTCCTGTCTTGGGCTGAATGTGCCTCCCCAAAACACGGGCATCAATGAATTCTACAAAATAGCCACATTTCTCACAAATTATTAAAAATGTTTCAATAAATTACAACAGGATATTTGACATAAAACAATATGCAGGTTAATACCATTTGCAAAGTCTTCCTTGGTTGTTGTTGGCTTAACCATAGGTTTCTCTTTCAGTGTATTCATTTTGCTGTTGAAGTAACATCATAACCAGTAGTTAAATCAAAGAACTGCAACATTTTACACAGTGATTCAGTACTTGGTCATATGCACATAAATGTATCATAAAGACAACTATATCAAAATTCTAGAAACTCTTGGACCAGAAAATCTGTCAGCAATGTGGGGAAGTTAAGGAATACTTGCAGTCTTTTCATTGTTGTACATTATATTTTGGTATGCTATTTTCTTGGCTTTTATCAGTTTTTAGTACTCCATTACAAAAAAAGCATTATGAGCATGTCACCTATATCTAAAAAATAGGCCAATAATAATCATGACAAAGTTTTGATTGTAATCTCTTCTGTCAGTTATCACACAATGAGATGCTCTAGATAAACAAACTGCCTCAGCTAAACAGACAGATTGAGGACTTTATTCCTGGTTCAACAATCTTCTCCACATGGATTTAGACTGGCCTTGACTTCTTCATGGGAAACACAGACTATAACAATCCATACAATGTCAAAATCGACACCCAATACCGTTTTCTAGATGCTTTGATGGGCTTATACCAATTTCTTCTCCCGGTATTCTGTAGGGCTTGCGCTGCCTGAAATTAAAGACCTGTTGATTTGCAATGGGAACAGCACTACATTTAAAATTCATATCTAGCTAACAAAGGGAATAAAAATCTCTTCTTGTTTTGTCAAGCAAAATAAACTATATAACATATGCATTACAGATTCATATTCATGTTGTAAAACTGCTTTTTCCTGCAGGAGTACAGTTTGCATGTGTTATTAATTTAAAAAACAAATTATCAAAGTTCAGTTAACCTACTAGTCAGTTCCTCAGTACAACTCATGAGCCCTTTTACAGACTAAATTGGAAGTTACACTGGAGAAACAGGGAAAAAGCCAATAGACAACCTTCTCCAAAATTTCTGCTGGTATTTGCTGCTGAAGGTAGGTTATGTAGGACACTGTCAACTCCAGAGTGGAAGCAGTATCCAGTCGGCCATTCACAAACGGCAGCAGGTCTCGCAGACAGCTGCAACACTTCTTGATTTGAAGCCTGATACAACAGGCACAAGATCACAAACCACACATAAAATTTACTGTTGCTAGAAAGACAAATCTGGTACGAAATCCCTTTGCGTACTAACTTACATAAAATTCACCAAGACTTAAACCTCAATGTTAAAACAGTGGAGACTCACAGTAGAGGTGGGCTCACAATGCAAACTGATTTAAACATGGAATTTCACATATTTTGCCATTCTTGTGTCCCTGAGAATCTCACCTCCTCCGCTGCTCTTTCTGGCTGTGCAGGAGAGCCTGTAAGCTGCTGTCTGCTTGGGAGGGGAAGCCACCCCTCAGTGGAGCCTTGCAGGGTTTGTCTCCATCATAAACCTTAACTGTGCTGCAAGATTAGAAAATTCAGAAAAGAAGATGCTCTCAGGCAAACTGCTTCATTTTCTAAAAAGGGGACTTAAGCAGGGGTTAAAAGTACTCTCACACAGTCAGAGTTTTAAATACTTTCATATATATTGGGACTATTCATTATATCATCATTAGGAAGTCATGTAATTTAAATAGGTATGGTTCTGCTTTTCAAATAAATAAGACCTTAAGTTTCATGGGTTCATTTTAGGTAACAAATCTTTACAAGTGTGATAAAACAGGTTTGTTAATTTTGTCATTACTGCTGGTAGGATATAGGCCGCCAACAGTAGTCTGCCGACGGCTTCTGTCCTGTTCCATCTCTAGCTGTCTAGCTAGTCATCTTCTGGTGCTGCCATTAAAGAAGTTGCAGGGCATGTATGTTGCACAGCCAAAGTCTCACTTTCTCAATAAAGCAAAAATATGTGTGGTAAAGAAGGATCTTAGCATACTCATAGTAAGATCAATGTTCTAGGAGATTACCGACACGTGTACCACTGTTCAATATTAAATTCATGCCTTAACTGCTTTGCTTGCTATTCCCCTACATTATATCTGAATCTTCAACAGCAGCATGTGAGAGCTCAGGTAAAAAATACCATGGAGTAGAATAAAACTTTCAGTTTGACCAAAATTTGCAGAAAACAAATGCTATCCTCATGTTTAGCACTTCAGTCATCTCTTTTCTGGTCTTCAGGTCTGGGAGCTGCAAGTGTAAATAAGTTTGGAGTTAAAGACCTTTCCTGAGACACTTCTGCCACCATTTGGCAGGAGGAAGGTTGTGGTCTGTGTTGTTCCGTTACATTGCTTGCTGCCGACTCAATGTCACCTTCATCTGAAAAGACAGGCAATTTCTTAAGATCCCCTGTCAAAAAGCTCCACACGGGCCTTTTCTGCAGGTTCCAGATTGAATGGACCATTGGCAAGACCAGTATCAAGTCACCTTACTCACCTCTTGAGTCCTTCTCCATCTTTTGTACAGTAGCTGGCTTGTGCAACACAAAGTCTGTATCTGTGATCTCTTAAAAGTGAAAAACAAAGGGTTTTAGATTGCAATCTTGCAAGTAATTATACATATACAGTGGTAAGGCGCATGCATAGCTCTGGAACAATGAAAAAAATTGTCAGATTAGTGTTTCTTCTTGTGGAACCTGAAAAAAGAAAGAAAGAAAGAAAGAAAAAAAAATCACACAGAAAATACACAGACACTTAGGAACGGGAAATATGGACATCAGAACATTGCGTTAATCTTTCCTTGCAGGGTTCCTGCCTTTTGACATGTGGTCTTTATAGCAGGGATCCCAGTCTTGATGCTAGGCAGATGTAGTCTATCTGATCTTCTAATTCCTCCTGAAAAGGTAAGCAAATATGTAAGCAACTTATGCCTAAAACTGTCCTTCAAGGAACAGACCATGGTGTTTTTCTTCAGCTTTTCGTTACTCATTTGAAGTAAACATATGCATTGTAAAACATCTCCCTGCTGTTTCAGATACAAATCACACTATTATAACATTCCTGGAGGATTACATTGCTCCAGGTCTAAGGTTGGCCACCCTTTGTTTTGAGCTCTGTGGCAGATCCAACCATTCCCCGCAAATCCAAGACAATGAATAAGAGGACACAAAAAACTCCTCCATGTTTCATGAGAGAGATCAGCCTGTATCTGCTACTGAACAGTTATTTTTCAGGTTCAACCGATACTAGGCTCTTTGCTTCTACTTCCAGTTATAAGTAATAGGGGACAGATGGGTCTTTGATGAATGTATTAGGAAATCACAACTGAACAGAAATTGCTTTTGACAGGTTCCACTTATACTGTATAAGTGGTGTTCTGCACCAAACACAATAGCCAGTAGAAATGGAAAGATGCCTCTCATTGAACCCAAAAAAAAAAAAGTGTACAACCCTTTTGCAACTTAATGCTATACAATTATCACTTTTGTTAATCAGGAACTACAGCCAACAAAGGATCGAGCACAACAATGTTCACTCAGTGTAAATATTCCGACTGGTATTTGACAGCATTGTTACAGAAAACAAAATGATCTCTACAGAACACGTGCAGGGCTGTGGGCAGGGATAACATTAGTACAACGATTGCTTCCTCAGACGCAAGCACAAGCGAGAGGAGACACAACAGGATATTTAAATAAGGGTCGACACAACATTACGGCCGACAACAAAATCAAACTGTCAGGAGAAAAGCAAGCATATATTGCTAATTAAATAACATTTGGCTTTAATTGCGCGCGACAGAGCTTCGGCACAACACGTGAAAAATGAGCGGACTCACAAGTGTGGCGACGCCAGCGCGCGAGTCGTTAGCGGTCACGCCGCCCGCCGCGTGGAAATGCTGGTGAGCGTGCGCGCGCTCGTAAAATGCGGCCGGCGCACTTGCTTTTCAGTTACCTCGATTCAATGGACGAAAATGAAGCAGTGACGCGGGATAAATGAACCCGGGCACACCGGTTTCCGCGCTGTAGTTAACTCCGGTGAGTTTAATAATTGGTTTTAAGTCTAACGGTGTTTGAACCTGTAGTTCTTGTAAATGGAGTCGAGAGCAGTAGCGTACAAAATGCGGGAGATGGGTACGGAAACGTCACCGGAGTGACCCTTTAAGCGTGTAGTGCAATAGTGCACAAAATAGTGCGTATAATGGGGTAGGGGTGAGAGTTGCAAGTGACTAACCTGTTATTTGCACTTGAGTAGTTAGGAGTGTGTTGAACCGATCAAGGGCTGTGCGTGTCGGCAGTGGGCTTGGCGCAGCCCCCTTGTTGGTGGAACCGCTGCCTCATGTGAATAAATGCTCCATTATGGAAACTCATTTTCTCCAGCGAAGCCCGGGGCTGCTCTCGGTACAATAAATATGAGAAGCACATAGTAAATGCTCATAAAAATAAGACAAAACTACAGAGCGCGTCCTTTATTACCCTTATTAATAGTTACACAGCAGTTCACCCTTTTCCATTCTTACACTTTAATGTCACAGACGGTGTAGCTGGAAGGCAGCTTATAGACTAGTTTGGTCTGTGTTGCGATCCTGTTATTTATTAGCCGTTTACAAAATCAGTTTTAGCAAATGTTTTATGAAAGGCAGTTGCTGTTGTAATGCACACGTCAAATTGGAAGTCAGAATCTGTAAGATGCAGCTGTACTACATTCATGGCCAGTTGACTACTGAGTTTATTTGAAAAATGAATAAATGATAAACGCGACAGAAGGTAGCTGATGAAGTGGGTGTTTATCCCACAAACACTGTTTGGACCTTTGCACCCAAGAAGACACTAATGCTAATTTAAACCATTCCTTTCTTTCTGTAAACAACTTAACTCATTCTGTATATAATAAAATATTATGTACTCTAGGCACTGTCCTTTCTGTCTTGACAAAGAGAATACTGCAGTTCACGGTAACTTCACTATGATTTCAACACATTATAGCTGATATTTACATTTTTTTACATTACATTTACTCATTTAGCTCTCGCCTTCCCCAAAGCAACTTAATCTTAAGCTGCTTGCACTGATTTATTCAATTGTACACTGCCACCTGATATACTTTGGTACAGATGTTAATATATTAATTTAAATATTTGTGTTTTTTTCAGTAGTTCTGTAGCAAACTACTGCATTTGCTTATTTAGTCTTTGCACTATTACTGTATACTGTCAGCTTTATGTGATGGGAATGTTCCAACCCTTCAGCACTCTGTCACCTTGTTGACACATACATAAACTGACATACAGAACAGACACAATCAGTGTCCTGGCACTATCCTGAAACAGTAGGTTAGACATTAAAAATATTAAAATGTTCATAAGGAAAGTGGTACAACTTTGGGGGAAAAAAAAGACCAAGAAAACATCGCCTGCAATATTATATAAGTTGTATAACCTTCACACTTTCAAGTGCTAAATGGTGATAAAAATGTTTAAAATCTATTTTAACCAAATGAGTATAAAATTAAACACCAAATGATAGAGAACTGCAAACAGATTTGACACCTCTACCTGTCATTGAATAACAATGATTAATTTACACCCTGCCAACAAATACACTTTAATACATGTAAAGAAGTAACCGATTATTCAAAAAATAATACACTTCATGCCATTCCCATTTACATAAAATAGGTCAACTTCAAAATGAAGACATTTAACTTTTTATAATGAGATTTTTTAGAATATTTATATTTTCTCTCTAAGTATATAGTACATTACTGTTAAATACTACATGGATAAAAGTAAGTGGAAACACACTACACCCATATGTGCTTGTTGATTTTAATTTCAAAATATAGGCATTATTATGGAGTTGGTCCTCCCTTTCCTGCTTAACAGCCTGCGGGATTCTGGGAAGGCTTTTCGCTAGATTTTGGAACACCACTCAAGCCGACACTTGGGATTGTGTATGGTGCCTTATGGCTTGTGTTCAGCTATTCAGCCGTAAAAACCCAGTTCGTGAAGCTCATGGCAAAAAATTCTTATGCTGACATTGGTTCCAGAGGCAGTTTGAAACTCGGTAGTGAGTGTTGCAACTGAGGACAGATGATTTTTTACACATAACAAGCTTCAGTGGTTCCATTCTATGAGCTTGTGTGGTCCACTGCTTTGTGGTTGAACTGTCATTTTCACCTCACAATAACAACTAATGGTTGACTGGCGCAGGTCAAGCAGGGCAGAAATTTGACAAACTGATTTGTCAGAATGGTGGGGTCCTATGACAGGCCCACGTTGGAAGTTGCTGAGCTCTTTATTACGACTCATTCTACTGCAAATGTTTGTCTAAGGAGATCGCATGGCTGCATGCTTGATTTTATGCACCTCTAACTAATGGGTGTGGCTCAAATAGGTGTCTACATACCTTTGGTGAATCTGTTTATAATGAGGAAAAATGACAATTTACCCTAACCGCTAATAAAATTAAAGAATGGTGAATATATGATATTGCATTTCTGAAAATGTCTCATATTACAGTGTAACTATTAACTTTTTAAGAAGTTAGGAACAATTCTCAAGCAAAGGTAATGTTTAAGTCAAAGATTGTTAATTTATTTGCCTTGGGTGAAAAAGTACCAAAACACTTACACATTTATTGACACAGTTTTGGTTTGTTAGTGTTCAGGTATAATCCCCCAAGAACAAAGATAATATACAAAAATAAACAATAAATAAGGAATAAATTTGAGATCTTGCTTCTAGACATTTAGTAGATAAATTTTTGTATACAGTTTGCACTTCATAAACAACTGTCATCAAGGAATATCACACTAAAACAGTCTTGAAAAGAATATCTAGATTTCCAAATATGTATAGCCTTCAATTATGGCTGTATATACATCGTGAAATGACCAGCCAAGACAGTGTATAGGGTTATAGTGAATTCACAGACACTAAATTTTAGAAAAGATAAGACTATCACATATTTATGTAAAGACTGCATGGATGTTATATATGAAGCAGCAGTCTGCCACATATGGAAGCTCATACATACTTGTACAATTTTGTTTTAAAGCATTTTCATATTTGAATTTTAGAAAAAAATTCACATTTCATTTTTACTTTGCACTTATATGCTAGTACAAAAATCACTTGCTTTTATTTCTTTCATATATCTGTAAGATGGGTGCCATGTTTGTGCCAAAAATTAAATATAAAAATACATTTTTATATTCTTAATGTAATATTAAGTAGAATAAAAATTTCTGTGTTATTTACATGTTTATTTAGGTGACTCTTAATTTTCCTTGTCCAATCCTATACAGCAATGTCAAGACTGTGACCATAAGATAGATAAAAGATAAGGCTTATTCCTCAAACTGTTCAACCATGTTACATTTCTGTAAGTAACTTAAATCCAGTGCATAGTTCCACACTTCAACATTCTTCTGTATGTATTTTTCCTTCGTTATTTAGTTATAGATGAAACTGGTTAAAGTGCATAGCAGATGTATATCAAATTCTAACAAATTATTTGTCATATTTTGCAAGCCTTCAACTTTAACAAAATATATTAATGTTTCTATAATAATATGAATAATATAGTATATATTAAGGCTCTAAAGAGAGAAAACGTATAAACTATAAAGGCTATTTAGATTCTTTTTCTGGTGCTCCATCTTTTTGGTCGTTCTCTGGTTTGGGCTGAAGGTTGTAGTCTTCCAAGAGGGCCTGGGCTGTGTGCTTGCCTGTTCGCTTCACCACAGCCTTGATGCCCAAGTTGTCTATGTTGAAGGCTGTAACCCCCACGTTGATAGCAGAGTTGACTGCATTGTCAGTGGCCAGTCCAGCTTCTGCGCCATACCTTTATCACAAATAACCAAGATAGGACGAGTGCATAGAGTCATATGTGGGCAAAGAAAAGGGGGTGCATTAATTTGCAGAGGACGGTAAAATAGAGACTGGTGCAAGGTGCATGCATCTTATGTCAAAAGACATGCAGAGGTCAATACATGCTTCCTTGGGGGCAGACGAGGGCAAAAACGGTTGCAATAGGAATCATTACAAAAATTGGTCCTTGACCCATACTAGTGTTCATTTATTGTGGGACTGTAATTCGATCCAAATCTGATTGTAATAAAGGGTTACAGGCAAAATAAAGTTAATCACACTCACTCATTTTGCTATTTTTATAGAATTACATCTCCATCCATTTTAAATAGCTAAGAATTTTAAGTTGCATTATGTTTTGTGTAGACTGAATAAATAAATGAATTTTTATTTATTAAATGTCTTCTGCAAAAATGAAGTACAAACTAATATTGATGTGACAACTTTGTCACACAATAATAGGCAGTTTACAGTGGTAGATACACTAAAATTCCTAAAATGTACTTATTTATACAGCAAGCAATTTAACACACAAATACCAGAAGCAATTTAGTCAACAGTTCACTGGAAATGCATGTCTTTGGACTGTGGGAGGAAACTGGAGCAGCCAGTGGTAAATCAAATGAACATAAGGAGAACATGCACAGGATGAGCTGGATTTAAACCCACATTCAAATTGAGAGCCCACTAGCTGTGAGGCAGGTGCGTGACCCATCAATTAGATATTATTTTGACCACATCGAAACATGCCTAGAAAAAACATAGATGTCAATCAAAGTATTTTATTAATTTCATTCTTTAAAATCAGATATTTAAGGTAAATTAAACAGGACACAGGTGATTAGTAGATCTTTACATGGAGCTGAATCTATGAGATCCAGTTATATTCATATTAGGAATATTGGTGAGAGTATGTAAAGTTAATGGAAGCCTTTCAGCCTTTTACATTTATTAAAGGCCACAAGCAAGATTAGCAATTAGAGCCAACAAAAATCCAACAAGACATGAAAGCATGTCTTGCTGAAGTTCTAATCAGGACAGTTTTAAAGCTGGTTCAAGTAGCTTCCCGAGAACATAAGTGCCAGACCCTGGCCCAAGTGCCATGCGGACTTCTAGTTCTACTTTTAATAACTGCACTCAGCTCTTAATAACTATAGTAGTGGTATGGATAGCATGGCCCCCCATCTGCTGTTTCAAGGTGGTAAGATACTAGTGAAGATGAGCTTTTAAAGCTGAGGAAGCTCTGGTTGTTAAGGACCAGAGGAAGGCACTCTTATTTTGGGACTACCAGCAGCCATTTGTACAACCAGATGAAACCTTAATTTGGTTTTGATTTATAATGGTGCCAGATGGCTCTAAGCTGTTTGAAGACCCCTATATCTGCAAAATAAGGGAGGGGGAGAAAAAAAAAGCATTTGTCAATGCTTGTTGTTTTTGTAGAAAAATCCAACATGTTGACATGCAAAGAGTAATATCAAAATGTCTTCTGTGCTGGAGTTTGGCAGAATGGACACAGAGCAGGAAATGGCTGCAGCTGACCCCATGGTGCTCTTGTGGAGCACTAAGTAGGAAGGGACTTACTTGTGCTTCACAGTTGTAACAGTCTCGGACGCTACATTCTTGGCAATGTTCTTGGCTGCCGCTTCTAAGCCTGTCCACAGGGTTGCAAAACCTGGTTGTGCACATGTTAGTTGTTAGAATGTACATGAATACAGGAAGACAAGATATATCAAGATCTGTCATATCTTACTCTGGGGTGGGGGTCATGGTATGCAGTTTTCCAGAATTCCATGAACAGTTAGCATTTTTATTACTGATGTGTCAGATAAATTTAAGAGACTTGTAATCAAGCCCTTCATTCCTGAGGTACAGAAAATTAACATATAGAAGACAGGGTCACAATATAACAAACAGTGAAATACTGGTGAAATTAAAGTACATGACAGGGTAGAAAACACTTAGTGATTGAAATGCTTCTAACTTCTATTCTACACACACACCCCGATCCAGTGACAGCACTAATTACACAAAATGAATTATTATGAAAGTAGATCAAAAAATATTACAGTGAAGAGGCCAAATAAATAAGTAATGAAGGTTGGCACATTATACCTTGAACCCCACTGGCAGCTACCACCATGGCGCCATCCACATTGGAACGCCCATCCTTGTCCTTCTTCAGAGACTCTGGGATCAGTTTGCTGCCATGTTTCCTGACGTGGGGTGCCAGCTCCTTGCCCACGCAGCCAGCTACCTTGCAAACGCCATCCACTGTGAAGACATACAAAACTGCATCATGTGATGGGTTATACAACAGCCCTGAGCACTAGCTAAAATTCAGTGTCATACTTCTATGTATTTAGTGATTGCTATCACTCTTTAATCCCATCTCCTACCCAACAATCAAAAATCAACTTGTGTAGTGCTGTGTACTTTTCACTGAAACCAAAAACTGTATTTGAAAATAATGTTTACAGACTACATGAAAGGCCTTTATTCCTTACCAAGAAACTGGCTGACTTTGACTGCACCTCCGGTGGCCTGTTTGGCAACATGCAGCCCTCTAGAGACAGTGGGACTAACTGTAGCTGGTTTGTCCTCAGGGGTGATGTGTTCCCTGAGTTTGGCTGCCCCCTTGTGGATGGCTTTCCCAGTGTACTCTGCCCCCTTCACTAACCCCCAGCTCAACCATGAAGCACCTGATAAAAACAAGACACAGTGGAACAGAAACAATGAAGAAACAGTTATGACAATACATATTATATATCCATAAATAAAATATAGTCAACGCCACATACATTTTCCTTCAGTTTATAATGGTCAGACTTCTTTGATAATAAGACCAACTGTATACTTTACTAGTTCCTCTATCACAATAACATCCATCAATTAAGCTAAGTGTGAAACACAACTGACAAGTATGATAGTCTCAGAACGTTCTAAGATTGCCACCATGAGACAGTACTGTGCTGCATGTGCTGATGACTTGCAACAATGCCGGCACAGGATGGCAAAGCAGACGTTATAGACTGTACCATGTAGTACATTCCATACTGCCAATACTATTAATGAGTTGGCTAATGGGTTTCTTTAAAGCAACTTACAGCACTAAGCTACTTGCAATTGATTTATGAAAACACAGCAGGGTAATTTTAACTGAATCAGTTCAGGGCAGGTACCTTGCTCACGAGTACTACAGTGGGAGCAGGATTTGAACCTGGGTCCTTTGAGACTTCATAGAAAGAAATTATAAACATCTAACTATTAACTTAAGTCTCACAGTGGCAGGCAGTGCTGAGGCACCAACAACAGGGAGAGGGAAAGAGACACCCCGAGCACACCTGTAACCAGGTAATTTATCACTGACAGTCATTTGAAGATACCATCTCCTCAGTAGGACATGACGGACAATCAGAACTGGAATCCCAGAAAGCCAGTTTAGATTCTCCTGGTTATCCTCCTGTACATGAACCACTAAAACTTAAAGCTTGCCTTTAGCACCAATAAACATGTGTGACTGTACTGTTACATAATCAAACCATTAGATGATCTTCATTTGACTGTGAAAGTTATGCTCTATTTACAATTGTGTAATGGTATGCATGTAAACATGTTTACATGTGTGGCGGTCTCTTGTTTTTCCAAATTGTAACTGCATAGTGCCCATGTTTTGAAAAAACCTTTCCAATCAAACATGCAAAGAATTTAACATTGACTCAATGTCTATCAGAGTAAAAGGTTAACCTTAGTTTACACAATAACTTATCATATACATGCTATTTTGGAGTCCAAGGGTTTATCTGATATGAATGAAATGCATTTATAGTTCTTTTAAGTGAATCAAACTGACACATCACATAGGACAGGCTGAGAAAAGTCACATTAGCAAGAATTTAAGGAAGAAAGAATTTAACACTAAGTACAGCCAAAGACTGAAACCATCCCTTTGAGGAGTACCAGGACTCTGTTAGACTCACCTGTGAGGATGCCATGGGCCACCTTCTCACTCCACTCAGGTAGTGGTTTCTCCTCCTGCTCTTCCTCCCCAGAAGGAACAACTTCAGGGGGCACCACAGGGACCTTTGGAGGGATAGCCTCAGGTGGAGCAAGTGGAACCTTCTGGGTCAGGTTCATAGTGTCAGCTGCTTCATCTGGGGCCTTTTATAGAGCAGATATATCTTGAATACTAAAGACGGTCATGTTCTGAATGTCAATATGCATGCATCCCTAAACTACAGCAAATTATAAATAAGGTGCTGGAACAATACTTGCTTAAGTCTTCTTAGAACTAGAATGGCAAGCCAGGGGCTTCTAGGGTAGGGTGGAAAAATAATGAAATAGACTACAGCAGCAGAGTGTGAGTCTAGCCTATGTCATTAGCTGACTATCTTTGCAGTTTCATAGTGGCAAAAACTGACAACTTCATTACACCAGCAGGGTAACAGAAGGCAGGGCTGTAACCAGCCACAGTATCTTGGAAGAACACTGTCAGTGGCTCTTACAGACATATCACAGGCTTTGGGGGGTGCTTGCAGTGTACAATGTGCTGTATTTTGCACTTAGCACTTATTACAGTGTGTTTGTGTGCTACTTGCTGTGTACAAGGCAAAGTAATTTGGGAGACGTGAATAGTGTAAGTGCAGACTTGCTGCACCATGACGTGTGCAGGAGGTGTTACACCCAGCTAATCACAAGGTCAAATTAATGATAATGTGGCAAGAAAAGGATAAAAGAGCAAATCCACTTTCTGCCTGACTGAAATATCAATTAAAATCATGAAAAAAGAATCCAAACAAAACTGTGTTTTTATACTAGACAACAATGCTGCCTCACCATCGTTCAATCCCAGCATCCTCTGCACCTCTAGATGTTGCATTGAAAACAAGCTATTTAACAGTGTGCTCACTGTCCTCCAAGCACATTGCACAATACCACTTCTGTAGTGTTTAAAACAAAGAGACCCCTCTCATCTTTCTTCTGACAGCAAAACATTGGTACTCTACAATCAGGCACAGTGAAACACACACTTCAGTGATCACCATGTGGCTTAAACTTTTCAAAACATAAGCTGAACCAGAGAAAAGCAAAGTTGCAACAGGGATTTGGAGATTGACAAAGTGAGTTAGGTTAAAGATCATATTTCTAGTTCACTGTATAAACCTTATGGGACATGGTCAGCATGAAAACAATTCCACAAAGTAATAGTAATACATACAATAACAGATTATGAAAAAACAGGTAATTATACAGAAAAACAAATCAGAAACAGTAAAAATAAAGGAAAATCCAGCATACATTATGCTAATTTATAAGGAATACAACTGACCATTTCACTATTTAATACTTCTGTCCCTGAGATGCAGAGGCAGGTATCTGAGGGTATTATGAGTCACAGGAAAGGGTTAACGCAACTAACTGGCTCAGTTGGAGCGCAGTACGTTCAGAAACATTACTTGTGTGTGGAAATTTATTTTTGCATTTTTTGGGTCTGGCTCACATAAAGTGGAGACCACACAGCTGAAATGATCGCAACATGCACTTTTGCTATACTTTACCTGAACTGTTTAGGAAAACGAATTTCAGCTGATCAACGAGACAGAACCAAAGTCCCAGCCATGTAAAAGAATGTAGAGACAACTCAGAGGTGAAAGAAAAACCCACATTCTAGACAGGGAGGAGCATTAATTAACAATCTTTCCACTGTGTCCTAATTTCACAGTTTGCATGACTGGGGGATCTGATGAAGAATGTGTGCCTACCCATGAACCATGGGGACCATAATGCTACGCCTCAGCACTTTGTTCATTTATTGAAATCAATGTTTGAACAGAAAGTAAAATTAAATGTAAAAATTCCAAGTATTCCATTAAACTCACAAAACCAGATGATACTGAATATAAAGGATGTCCACAACTGATGTTCACGATTAGACAAAAACCAAAAGCCCAGTTTTTCTATCAGACCCAGCTGCTAACAGTTCAGCAGCAAGTACAGCTTGCTCTTTGCTTTTAGTATATGCAAGCTTACAGCTAACTAACTAAATAAATATACCACTTGCAACAGTGTAGATGCAAGGTCAAGCAGCAAGAAGCAAGGAATCCTCTACACACCATATGAATAGTCAAGACAAACCCAGCCGTTTTGTGAGGAAAAGCCCCTGGATGTGGTTAGAACATTACATTACTGTGAATGCACAGTACTGAAGGCAAATGTTATTAAATGTGACACTTCAATGATGGTTGATGGTAGTAATTGCCAAAAGAATTTTAAAAAAAGAACTAATGGGATAACCTAGGTTATGGTTTGGACCCTAAGAATCCAATGAGCAACGGGGGGGGAAATCACTTTTCCATATCCGGTTCTAAAATGACCATAAAGTGTTTGATGCTTATGATGTGCAGTTCTTAATGAAGCATTAAGACATATGAGGTGTGAGGTCAATAAATACCAGGCAAATGTTTTGGTGTACTTTGGGTTTGATCTGGGGTTATTTATAAAAAAGAAATTTAATTTTAGAATAAAACCACTTGGTGATGTGCTCATGATCTTTCAAGACCTTAGATCATGATTAATAGAAGATAAGGCTTGACATTCAATGGTGTTTTAGTGACTAATACCTTTTCAATCACATCTTTTAATATCTGAAATACACCTGAAATCTGAAAAGATATACAAATGATGATTTGTTAATGCTTTAACCAACAACATTCAGTCCCTTCATCCTGCTCTAAAGAAGAACTTGGAGGAATAGAGCAAAAAGCTTTTATTGAAAAATACCTACACTTAGCCTGTATGAGAAGTAGGTAATATGATATATTAGCAGATTAACATTATCTGAGATGTATATAGCTAAGTTAATGCATCAGCCAGTTTTCAGAGAGCAGTTTTCAGAGCTCCAGTGGAACATAGTTGAGAGAGACTATATTAGTGACAGTTTTAGGAGATAACCAGAAGGAACTCACCTGGACCCTCAGGTCAGTCAACTGTGAGAGTAGGTCACGGAATAGCTCCCTGTCTGACACTGGCAGCTCAGAGGACAGGACCACACCCACATAAGACCCCGGTGCTGGGGCCATCATGTCGGGGAACATAAAAACCCCTGTATTGCACAGTAGAACAGGGGAGTCCATGGACATAAGTGGATAGAGCCAATCACACACCTGCAAAGACAGAAACGCACATGGAAAAAATAAACCTCATACAAAAAATCCTGAACAAAGTGAAAGTGGATCAAGAAGAGGCTGTTTAAACTATGAAACTTATTTCCTTAGAACAACAAGTAGTGCAATTTTTGTTAATCTACGGAGTAGAGACACAAAACACCTCTGCTCTGAATTTCAGCTATGTGTTGTTCCCTCCAAATGGATTAAAAAGCAAGGCAAAGGCCACTGAAATGCAGTTACATACACTACTGGTCATGCTCTGTCACTGAGCAAGTTGTTGAGGAAAGTGTCCAGCTGGACAGTTTTCAGCTTGATAAGTCATTTTTGGTGAACTGCATTGGACTAAAGCAGGCCAATAAACACACTAAAAGAGGAATGTTATCCATAGCAGCACTCTGTGTTGACTGACAACAATTCCCCTAATCCCTATAATCAGAAGCTTGTGACCAAGGATTGCTGGGAGGGGCCAGGAGACAGTCTTCAAGCAGCCCCATGATCAGGCCCCATCTCCTAACTCTCACTTGTCGAAAAGAGGCTTATTAAATTACAGTCAAAGCAGAGCAACTGACGTCACCTGTTGCCTGTACCGTATCTGCTTCGGAGAAATTCAACAAAGCTGGCCTGAAAATGGCACCCTCAGGGCAGCTTATGCTGGATTAGCATGGATATACAAAATTCACCATCACCAACAGCTAAATGGGACAATGGTAGGGTGAACTGTTTTAAGGCCCAGTGTATAACTATACTGTAAGAGCTTACAACATGACACACTGTTTTGCCAGGTGGGAACAAATAGTTAATATTCTCACACTGATATAAAATGGGTTGATTGACAAACAATGTTGTAGCTTACAAATCTGGCTACACCACATCATCATGTTTAAAGTTATAAATAAATTATTACTATTTTTGGTTTAAATGATTTTAAAAAATCTAAACACTGTAGGTATAAAAAATATGTTTTCCCTATTAGAGTAAAAGGTTAAACCTTAGTTTACACAATTCCCCATCATATACATAATATTTTGGAGTCCAAGGGTTTATCTGATATGAATGAAATGCATTTATAGTTCTTTTAAGTGACTCAAACTGACACATCACATAGAGCAGGCTGAGAAAAGTCACATTAGCAAGAATTTAGGGAACATATTTAAACAAATTTCTGCTTCTGTTTCTTCTGGCCAAGAAAGAGGGGGGGGTAATCAAAGCTTTATTGGAGGTCTGAGTTTTTCCTCCACGCTGACAATGAGTCATCAATCCAGAAGTCCTGACAAGGGTTGTGACATCGCACAAGTCCCAATGAAATGCTGAGAAAGTGATTGTAGAGCACATGATGGCCTATATGCTAGGACTTTCCCAGGATAATGTCACCCTACAGAAATCCTTCTGGGATTAGTTACTAGTAAAAGGGATCACACGGCCACAGGGTTCAGGGACACACATATACAGTGGTTTATCTCACTCTGATAAGATAGCTTTAAAATTACACAAGAAATTATGCTGACTATTACTGCAATTATTCTTTTGAAGCTAAACAACATTTGACCTTCATAGAATGCTGTGCTGCAATACACAGACCACAATCAATAACATCCTACCTGCAGAAACGCTGGTGGTCTGTTTGGTGCCATCTCTGAGCGCTCATTAGTGAATTTCACGATCCGAAGATACCCTGGGTATGAGGGAGCACTGACCTGGCCATCAGGTGAAACAAAAAATATCTGTACACCACAGGGGAGGAAGAGGAGCTCTTCCCCATTCTCTCCCAAGCCCTGAGGGGAAGGGGTGGCACTGGCATTCTGCCTGTAGAACTCATCCCCAACCAGAGACAGCTCACCATGGTCTGTTCCATAGGAGATGGTATAGTGCCCATCTTTCGCTTGTGGGGAATATGCTGGGGGCAGTTCGCCTGGGACACCTGTGCCTCTAGGCTGTACTCCATAGGTGGTGGGAGAAGGAGCTAGGTTAGTGGGAGCCACACCACCTGCGGCTCCATTTTGTGGGCCCGGGGGAAAAAGCACTGTGGGTGGATGGGGCCTGTTAGGCTTCTCCTTCAGGGGAAGTTGTGGGTAGAGGTGCAGGGAGGCAGCAGCTGTAGTGCATGCCCCATTGCCAGCCATAGTGTTGGAATCTGGGGTGGTCTCCAGCACTGCCAACCGTGTGGTAATGTTGTTCAGGGTTTCTTGCATCTTCTCCTGCATCAGACGTGCTGAATCCCAGGCAGACCCAACACATTCTTCTCCGTGGGAGGGCACACTGATAGCCCTGAGGAGGTGCTGGCGCCCTTTACGGTACAACTCTAGTGCTTGTATTTTATTCCCAGCTTCATCCTCTGTAAGGCCCTTGTTGATGAACTCAAAGGCAGTCTCGTAGCCATCTTTTATGACCTGCAGCCTGGCTTTATCAAACGCCTCCTGCTTTGCTTGCTCCATGCCTGAGAATGGACAGTTCTCTAGTAAGGAGTGTGTGATGACAATGCAAAGGCAATACCATTTATAGTTCAACTTCATCTCACAAAAAATCAGTCTGGATTTTTTTTTTTTAACAGGTTTCTGTCTGTCTGGCCATCTGTAAAGTTTGACCCAACACTGTGTGGGGTGTGAGTCAACAGGTTTCTCAGGATGGCTCAATGTAACGTGTTTTCCAGGTGATCAAATGGCATCATATTGTTTTAATCGTAAAATAAAGTTGCAGCACACCGACAAAGGAAGCACTCCCATGGTGTACAGTTCATTTGTTATTATCTCTTAATCTCTTATAATTTTCTGATTTTGCGGCTCTGTCAACCACAGTTTGCCAACTTGTCAGACTCACAGCAATGGCAAACAAACTAGTTTAACGTTTTCATATCAACAGCATTTTGTACATATATAATTTTTATTTGTTTAACTGACAACACATTTGAGTCATGACAATAGAAACAAACAGCATACTGATAAACTGCAAAAATATACAGATACAAGTAAATACATAAACGTAGGGACTAAGTGACAAGTACTACTATTTAAAAATGAAGTGTTCATGTAACACTGTGTAATGAGCTCCTTTCTATATTAAGCAAAAATTGTTATACATAACAAAAAACATATTTCTTAGCTCATGCTTGTCAGTTTTATCATAACCTTAAAATATTCATGAATGCTATTCATTGACATGTCACATACAATTTACTTACAGAGGAGAATGACATTTACCAACAGCATATAAACTACAGTCTCAGTTAAAGTAAGCATGGGCAGAAATCGGAGTAAACAGCGCCATTCTTACCCTTTCGGCGTGTCTCAGATGGTATTTAAACTGTACAAATCCGAAAGGTATTATTCAGAATCAGATAAATCAGTCTGAAAATGAACTGTATGAAAGTTCAGCACAGCCGAAGAGCGCCCTATCTCTCCAACAGAGTATGGAGCGCGAATGCGCGGTTTGACGAAACTCCCTCATCGGGCGCTCTGCTCTTCGTCACTACGGCCCCCGCAGGGGGACAAACAGGGCTAATCAGAAACGCGCTATAGAAAGGAAAACAAACTGTTTCAGATTCTATTTAGTTCATATTTAATAGAGCGTTTTTTCGCAAACGGTGACTCATAGCGCTAAATACTTTATTACTCTATAAGAAGATTGCACAACGGGATCTGTGGTGACGAACTTTAGACTTCAATATTACAATTTCCCCCAAATGCATTTGTTTATTTTTAGTTATATTGTCTTCAGGATTTTCTTTGTGTGCTCTTAGGGGTGAATAAAACCAATTGGTAAAGGCAGGCTAGCCAATAGGTCTCCACTGAATAAAGATAGTCGCATTAATATATGTATAGATTTTCATTTAAACTTATACCAAATATAAACCATACTAAAATGGTTGTTACAGCTGTTATTTTCAGTAGTCTACGTCAAAGTGAATCCAGACTATAATGGTCGAGTCCATGTTGATGCAGGTTGCAACGGGCTCCAAAACTGCTGTCAGTTAATTCTTAACTGAACCTGGGACAGTTATAGCACATAGTCAGAGCAAACCAGTTGACTGATGGCAGGTACAAAGAAAACATATGCTTTTTAACAATAACAGCAAAGTATAAACGTTCTGATTCAATTTTAATTATCAGGATCTCCTATTAATTAAAAAACCCAGGCTGGTGGCATGTATATGGCATATCTATTTAGTACTGTGGTACATCAGTAAATAGGATTAAAAATAGTAATATGCTACACTGGTGAATATGGTAATATTTAGTGCTGTTCTACATAGGTGAACACTGTAAGGACAGAGTGCCTCTGACTGCCAGAATAAAGTTGTAGGGATTTCCTTTGTGCAAGAAAGCTATGTTTATACTTGGTTACTAACAAAACAGTGTGTTATTTGTTTAAATTACGCTGCAGTGTTGTTTCTTAATATAAGCTTTTTAAGTGTTCTAGTAAAATTTAGGAAATTGTTTGGAGTTCTTGAACTGAGCTGGAATGCATTATAAAATTTCCCAAGAAATAATGAAAATAATGCCTTGATTAACACGTTTTCACACAATGCAGCTTTTCTGGGAAGCAGTTAGGTGTGTAAATTGTGGGATGACTGTACATGACACTAGCTGAAAAAAAAAAAAAATTTCCGCATAAAACCTTAGCAGATTTTTTTGACTTAATGGTACTTTGGAGTATCATGAGACATTGATGCCATTACCAGTAAGACATATTTGTGTGAAACTGAATTTTCTGCACTGGTGGCACTAAAGTCTAAAGCACTGAGTAAAAGCTTGAAGTGGAACCAGATCTGTGCTTGCAGGTTTCCTCTCTGCAGCCCAACATTCAGCATTTGGTCTCTGCCAAACAGCACCATCCGTCGAACTAAGTGGGTATTTATGCATCCATTTTTTTATTTAGAAAATTCTTTCTGGATGTATTATGACTGAGTTAATATCTACTCGTGCCTTATAATTGTTATGATAATTATTGTGGATATTTTTGTTTCTGATCGTCTTCGTAAGTTCATTGACACACAAATAAGCTACCCCACCGCTGAAAACTTTTCAGACTAACGTTAAATGGATGAAATATCAACAATGAAAGAGCTGTTTCAGTGAAGTGATTCTTTCCATGTTTGAAGCTTCCATAAATGTATTATCTTAAATTACCAAGGCTGATTACTACTAAGTGCTCGCCTGTTTTGCTCAGGGTGGTCTGATCCTTGCTGTAGAGCTTTGGTCTTGGGTGCCCTGAGCTGTAGAAGGTTGGCAGCTATTGGTGTAATATAGTTGCAGTAATGCTTCAGTATTCAAATCTAATTTGTTCCTGAAAACGTGCTGATTACCAAGTGTTTGGGTACCGTGTGCCTATTTCCCATTATTTAAAATTGGGAAAAATTAAATTCGCTCCTAACCTATTGCAAAAACACCTATGTAACTGTAAACCCATGATTTAAGCATGATGAAACACTGTAAACACCAGTTGCATAATTAGAAAACACTTAATGTTGTCATTCATTTGGATGTTTATAGTACCTGGTACAGTAGGTAAAGTACAGGACATTTCGCACGTGTCCCCCCACGGTGTCATTAAGAGGGCGCATGCGCGGGGTTCACAGCGGGAGTTCGATGTTGCGAAAGGTTGAATAAAGGCAATGAAGACGTGTATCAAAGTAACCGGCGCCATCAGGCTCTTTGTCTGACACAACAACCAGCATTTAAATGAAAAGGTTTATTTTTAAAAAAGGATGTGTAATAAATGAGAGAACACGGACAAAACGAAACAGCTCATAACATCCATGCACGCGCCGGTTAAGTTTGGCTTTGGATAAATTCGTTACATGACACAGTTGTGTTTTTGCAATGCATAAAGTCTAGTTTTATATTTTATACACTGTACGGTATGTATTGTATCTATTTGTAGATTTTTAAAAAAACATTTAGTTTTTATTTTATTTTTATGGATAGGCTTCGGATGAAAATTTGTTATAGCCAAAGTTTCCATTCGGATGCCGATATATAAGTATTAATTTTCACGAGCCATTGTTTCGCTGTTTACTCATAAAAATTTTAAACTTTCAGTAAAAACAAAGCTTTCTTTTAGACATAAAAAACTATTGTTGTCTCGGGATTGCTATTAACTGGCCATGCTGTGATTCAGTGAATTTCAAATACTAGGCTATTTGCATCATGCCTAAAAAAATCAAGAAAATCATTCATTCATGAATTATCAATCATTATGACACCAGTCACCAACTCACCTGAAACACATTTTTGGACTGTGGAAGGAAATGAGAGAACTTGGAGGTAACTGATGGAAACACATGAAAAACATGAAAAAACTGCACAGGTTCAAATCCATGTCCAAGTGCATTGCCCATGTGCTGAGGGACCAGTCTGACCTGCTGTGTCACCATGACACCCGTTTAAGAAAATGATCCTCAACAAAATTATATTTCATTATCATGAGGCTGCTGAACAGGTTATGCAGAATAGGATGGTCAGTAACCATACTAGTTTAGCTGAAACATTACACAAGCTGAGATGAATCCTGAGGAAGCTAAGCTCATGACAAAGAAAAAAACTGTGAATACAAGAGAAACAACCAAAACAAAGGCCATTTTTTTCTTAGCCGGACAACATCTGGCTCACACATTGTATCTTATCTCTGGATTGTGTCTGAATAAAATACTTGAATGTGCCATATATTGTGCCATTATACAATCTGCTGTTTGTCCACAATGTTTCTTCACTAACATGGGACTGTTCTCCACTCAGAAACTCCAGAACCAAAATGAAAATCCAGGCCTGGAAGGCAAGGTTTGTTTGTGGTATGAACATCTAAAAAACTGTTACCTTAAAAGAGGTAACTTTTCATATTTACAAAATCATGCTGAGCTGAGAAGAGGACTATTTATCTTAATTGTGACCAGAGGTAAGACTCATGTTGAACAATTTTGGTAACAACCATTGAAATTTAGAAAGATTCAATTCTGATTTATAATATTATATATATTAGCTTAATGTCTTTGTTCATTATGATTTAGTACAGTATTTTATTTGGGGCTGACATCAGGACTTAGGCAAGGGCCTCTTTTAAGCACCACTGGCTCTGAATATACAATTTTTTTGTACCACAGGCTTCTGAATACGAAAAATAAAGAAAGAGAAGACATCGTGACTAACGCAATTACTGTGTAATTGAGATGGAGGAAAAATACAATAAATGTAAATTACAAAGTCTATAATAATTGAGTTAGTGAAAGAGAAAATGGTAAACAGAATGAAGGCCTTTGGTGGTTTTTTGTGTTGACAGAAGAGAGAAATGAGCAGAATAATAGAGAGCTCCCAAAATTAAGATATAACTTTTAACTTTTCTGTTTATTCTGACAAAGAATATTTTTGAATTGCATGACATAACAAATGTGTGTGTGTGTGTGTGTGTGTGTGTATGAGTGTATTTACTGACAAGCATGTTGGCATTCATCTAATTTCACACACACACACATCTAATCAGCCAATTGTGGCAGCAGCACAATGCATAAAATCACACATGTACACATATACACATGACACATGTACAAATCTACACATCAAACTTCAGAATGGAGAAAAATATGATCTAAGTGATTGAGTCTCTAATGAATCTTTCCAGTAAGTTGTTGAATCCATGGCATGAAGAATTCAGGCTGTTCTGGGTGGGTGGGGGGGTCTTACCTGGTATTAGAATGGGGTTCCTAATAAAGCCACCAGTGAATATATAGCAATATAAAGGAGATAGTTCTTGTACAACTATTTGAACAAAGTAAAACGATTATAATTATATGACCAGGAAGATTTTATTTTAAAGCATTCAGTTTAGTACAGAACATAAGTAGAAATTAATAAAAGTGTGCAGTATAACCCATTGCATTAGGTAATAATATGATTTTTGGGTGTAATTTACCATTATTTCTGTAAATGTAGTGTTATACATGAAGTAAAAAAAACTTAACACTAGGAGGCACTTTTGAACCAAGGATAAAAAAAAATTGGAAATCAGGTCGCCTGCTTCTCAATCTTAACTCACTTGCATAATTGCTATTATGCATGCAGCATAAATTTGAAAGATTAAGAAAAACTGTCGAAGTTACTTTACAAATTGGTTGATACTACATATTAATATGCTACCGAGCTACTGAGTAATAAACTTATGAAAGTGTTCAATTCTTTTTGAAGCACCCTGTACTGTATATACTGTAGGCCCTGGTTATATTTTTCTTCTACTTACTTTCGGAGATCTCTTGTCAAAATTATATTAATTATAAATGATATACATGGAGTGCCCTCTTAGATTCTTTATCTTTCTTGATTCTCTTTTAAATTTAGTCCCTGCCTTTGTGGTTTTGCTATGTATTTTGGGTCATTTCCCAATGACCCAAATGAAAATATTAGCCTTTGTCATTATGACAAACTGAAAAAGTTTCTTTGGGGGAATTTGCTTGAATTTAATTCTGCTTAACTTGTTCTTGATGGCAGCAAACTTCCCAGTTTCTTCTGCTGGACACAATTCCACAGCATGATGCTGTCAACACCAGCACAGATGTTTTGGGGCTGTGTTTAGTTTGAAGAAAACATAGTACTTCTTTTTCAGGCCAATGAAATTTTAGTATTATTAGACCACAAAATCTTCCACTCCAACTCTGTCACACGCTTTGTGACAAAATCCAGGAGTGACTCAAGGCTGGTCTTTTTCAGGAGTGGTTTCAGTTTAGCCCCTTTCCCAAAGAGGCCAAATTTGTTTTGAGCTTAAGAGATCTCTGGACAGTGTTTCCCATTTTACATAATCTCTGTAACTCAGTTTTACAGCTGGTGAAGGACGTATGGATGTATCACTTTGTATGCTGTCCATCGTTCAGTTTGGCACAAAGATTTGATCTTGTTAGCATTTTTATTATGCTCTTTTTTCAATTTTGTATTGAACTGAGTTCCTGAGAAGTTTCTCAGCTTCAGAAATCTTTTTCATAACCTTTGCCTTTTAGCCTTCGGAAATTTGGATAACTGGTATAATGAATTCTTCTTTTATGAGAGTTTAGAATTATAATCAAATGTAATCAAATGTGCGTGTGTGGTCCAGGTTCTTGCACACATCTCACCTGCCAGCTTGCAAGCAACTCAAAAATGTCAACCTTTATAACCTAAAACAATTTTTGTCTGTGAAGGAAAAAGGTTTTAACACAAGTGCAAAAAGATGCTGGAAAAATAAGGGAAAGGAAAGCTCTACCTCCCAGTTTAAAATTTAAAGCAATAACATGCGAAGAACTGAAAGGAAAGGTTGATTTGATTTATTCATTTGTCACAAATTATACATCATGAACAGCTGTGCAAAGAGGGGCTACAAGCGAGTGATTAGTCACTACAGTTACACAATTGCCTTGTTAGTAAAAAGACTTTAATTTATATTATTCCTTTTAAAGTTTCTTAAAGTGCTTTACAAAAAGACAACTCTAATGATAAATTTATAATAACATGTACCTATACAAGTATTCTTTTTAGCATAAACTTTTCTCTATATATACAGCTCAGAGTAAACAGAAATACAGATGCAAATGTGTGTTGAAGTACAGTTAATTAGTTCAATACTGTTGTTTTTTTGCTTGCATATATTACATAAGAAGTTGCATCTAGGATTGATATGTTATCCTTTTTAAAAAAAATAATGTAATGCAAACAAATAGGAGATCAAGCAAGAAGTGGGTCTGAAGCAGCTGTGTTCTGAGACTTTCCTTGTAAGAGGAGAGGGGTTTAATGGTTCTGAATGCAGAACTGTCACATTTGAGCTAGACCTGAGAACCTTTAGGCTTTGTTTTTGGGCATCTTGTGCATGGGACCACCATGTGGCCAGAGGAGGAGGAGAGTACCAGTCTGACTGCGGTGTAGCCAATGATTAGGTCCTGCAGGTATTGTGCAGATCCCCTGGCAGCCTTGTAGGCTGTAACTACAGATTTGAACTTAATACAAATAGCTAATGGATCCAAAGCTTATGAGGGAATGGGTCTCCATTGTGTGGTAATCACACCCACTCTTTCCCTCACGCATACAGACAAAGGGCAATTTAAAATCACTGATTCACCTAAAAGCCATGTTTGCAGACTGGACTGTCAGGGGAACGGGAACGCCAGGCGGCTGGCATGCAAACACAGAGAGAACAAGCCAACTCTGCAAAGACTGAGTTAGAAGATATGAAGGCTATAGTGCCACCTAAGAAAAACAGAATAAAACAACAAAATAAAAAAACAAGATAAATGATCAAAGGAAGGAGGGAAAGAGTTAAAGTTTTATGTGTACTAAATTTTTGAAAAACAATGCGTCTTAAGCCTAGATTTAGAGGATTTCACAGTATTTATATTTGGACTTGAATTTTGAATGAGATTTTTTCTGTGCTTAGAAGATAAAGCTAGAATTTTGCACATTTGCTTAAAAAAGGGTGAATGTCTTGTGGCTCAGGAATACATTATTTATTCATAACACATTAACTCAAACTGTGAACTGATTGTCCAGACTGTTGTTTTAATTCAGTGAAAAAATGCTGTACTTTATTTAATTTTCAGAATAATTTCTGAAGTCACTGTATTTGTTTTTATATTTGTACGTTTGAGTCTTGTTTTATTTTGTTGTCAGTTGTCTAAGCTGGACAGGTTGACAACTGAGACGCCATTGGCAGGAAGCAGACGTGTGCAGGCGCGAGTTGGCAAATGGTGTTTATTGTCGAAAGGAGTTCCAAAGTCATGGTCACAACACAGGCAAGGGTCAGATCCAGAAGTCAACGAGGTACCAGAAGTGATCAGGCTAAATCGGTGGTCAGAGACAGGCGGGGGTCGAACACAGGAAAGGTTAACGGGAGAACTGCTTGGTACGCTCAGTAGTAACATGGGCAATACTTGGCACCGGTGTATCGGGCTACACAGGTGTTATATCCTGCTCGGGGAAACAAGGAGCAGGTGCCTGCGACTGTGGAGTCGGGCGGGACAGCAGGCGGAGCAGGGGGCGTGACAACAACTCTGTGCATGTGGTTCATACACATTCATTTGAATGTTTCATGGAGGTGGGATGAAAGTGAAAGAAAAATATACAACCTGATAAAACCTCAGGCCTGCAGAACCCAAATTATATAATTCTGAACAAACCACAACTTCCACCACTCAGAGACAGCAAAGGTCTTTTCTCTGAAATGGATAAAAGAGGAGCAACTGTCTTACCTAATACACCACATACGCTCTCCATCTCTTTACAAAGAAGTTAAAAACTGTCGTGTGGTCAGATATGAGTGCTAGCATGTGGTGGTTGGTGACATCCGGCAGTGTGGGGTGGGATTGGGCTTCATCTTCCCAACATCAAACCACAAAAACACAAAAAGTTTAATGTGACTGGGAAAGGCCAATTTGTGGGTTCAAAATCAGGAAAAACTGGAATAGTATGCAAAAATAACCAACACATCTAGACACATGTGGTTTATATATGGAGACTTTGACCCTTAGCAAATATGTTGATAGGAAGAGACATAATTAGTTTTTTTTCCTTCTTTTACATTATCTCACATCGTAAAATCATTGACCACTGTGGTTATATAATCGCATGATGTGTTCTTACAGGATCTATTTAGTAGACTTAGCCCTCATATAATGCAGTCAAGTTCAATGAAAGGGTGCTATAAAAGCATATAAAAAATATTTTCTTCATGCAATGATTTCATTATTTAGTACACACTTTTGTCATTTCACCTCAACAATGGGCGTAAAGAGTTGATGTAAGAATGCCAGCTGCCTTTAATCTCATGGTGTTTTGGCCAAAGGCAGGTTTAAATGGAACAATTCAGAGGCAAGGCATGGCAGTTGTTTTTCAAAAAAGTTCACCGAGGGAAGTTCTCATGGAAAAAGAGAATTACAAGAAAAATGACTAATAATAGGGGTGATTGCAGTACTGTTATTTAGTTTAGTTTAAAAAACGACATACAGGTGTGATGATAATAGTGTAATGTTGCTGTAATAGCATCTCTCACATTCAAAAAGTCAGCTTAAATGAGTGAAAAGGAATCGTTAAAAACCCATTTAAAACACATAGTATGAAGCAATAGTGTTTTTAATTTAAAAGGAGGAAAAGAGAACACATAGATCGAAGTGCAGGGTATCCAGGAACAGGTTAAAACCACAGCTTTCTTAAAAACACAATAAGATAGGAATGATAAAAGATAAGAAAAGAGATTTTGAAAAATACCCTGTTTTCCTGCAACAGAGAAAAGCTCTGTATTTGCTTCTTTAGTTGGTGTTCAAATCATGTTCTTAGAGTGTTTTAAAAATCCATGAGCAAATAATGCATTGGATAAGTTGTTAATGATAATGAATGAATAAAAATATTACATTAAAAGACAAGATACCAATAATTTTCATTATAAATACTGTAAAAAATATTGGTGTTATTACTGTCATGTGAAAAAAATGTCTTTTGTTTTGGTATTTTAATATATTTTTGGTGACATTTTTATTTTTGATGGACTGGAGTTCCATTCAAAGTGGAGTTTAAAAGCCCAGTGCCCAATAATTCCAGGATAGGCTCTGGATCATAACAACCCTTGCCAGGATAAAGCAGTCAATAATAGATGTAAATAAGTAAAGTCAATTATTCATTTCTATCAGATGATACAGGCCTAATGCGGAGATTAGTACACTGAAATGTACCATAGCAATCCTTTAAATTACAAAACTAATCTGTCCCTGAAAACAGTATGTATATCAAAATTTTGTATACTGATAGCCTGTTTCTCATTATTTTAAGTGATAAAAACAGTAACAAGTTCCCAGCCATTCCAAAATCCCTAAAGTAATTTTCCAAATATCAGTAAAAGACTGTAAAACACATGAGGATACACACGTGTGTGCAATGTGCCCCTCGCCATGCACCAGGCCCTCTGTTCACAACAGGGAGAACAGACCTGTCTTGAGATGTGAGTGAGAGACAGAAAAGGCCCAGAGACTCCAAGTTCCCCAGTTGTTCCAGAGTTTGCAACCCGCCTAAAGTTCACATTCCTTTCTTCCTGATCCTTGGCAGCACGAATTTGAAACAAAGAATAAAAACATGCACCTGTGTTTCCTCTTTTGCCATGAACCAGTGCATCTGTCATAATCATTGAAGGATATGCTTCCAGGGAATATGTTTCAGAAACAAATCGTGTGCTCCTTATACCCAGTAGAAAGAATACGAATATGCAGCAATGAAATGTTTATGATTGTTACAAAGTGAGTGAAGACAGAAACTAAAAATAAACAAACAATGCAATTTAATGTAATGGACTGTTACTGAGCTCACCAAGCAAAGAGAACAGTTTGGTTGTGAGTTTTGGTGGGTGGAGGGAGGGGGGCGTAACAGTCATTCTTTTATATTATGCACCTTTTTTTTGTTTCAATTTTTCCACAAACTTTTACACCTTTTTTGTCCCAGTTTTTCTGGATTACACTTTATGAGATTAAAATGGAGACTTCACAAACATGTCAAAACAAAGTAAACATGATGCAAGAAACTGTATCAACATGAACAAAGTATGTTACTTTCAGTTTGAAGTACTGCACAGTAATATGTGGTGCACACACACACACACACACACACACACACACACACACACATACACACATACACATATACAGATATATGTAAACTGTGACTAAAGTAGAACAACTGAAGACTAGAGAGAGAAAAGCTGTTTTGGAGTTGTTGTGTTTAATAAACACACATGTTCACGAGGCAAGGGCTGTGTTTAATGTGCAACTATAATTAATAACCACAATGTAATATAATATAAAGAAGCCATTATGAATCAGTGGATGTTGCCAGCTAGGGTGCATTAGTTTGCTTCTGCTTTGCACACGACTTTTGGTTTCGGGTGATTCTAGAAGTAAAAAATTGGGTATCAAAAGCCAAGAGCTGTTATACCAAAATTTTTTATAACAAGAGTTTGTATTTTGAAGGATGCCTGTGTTTTATACGCAACACAATATGGTGTCGTTCCACACAAAATGACCCAGCAGAAGAGAGCTTTCTACTTTGCTAATGACTGTATAGATGACATATGTTATTCAGTATAATTTATTTTACATATGATTTTACTGTTTAGAAGTTCTCACACTAAAACAGTGCTGCATTGCTCAGACTCTAGTTTTTAGGTAAGAGTGAATTGATTTTAGCATGAATTTTTGAAGCAGGTGAAGGATCCAGCTTGTTCTCCCATAGTGTTTCCACATCAGTGCTCATCTATTGGTCTGTGTATTAGGGCTGATTTCTCCGAGAACTGCGTGCTGACATGTAAAGCCATCTTCTTGGCCTTGATTGATGGCACAGGGATCTCGTGATCCCGTGCTTATCCAAGAAACTGACACACTTTGAAGTATTAGGGAAGTGGTGAAAAAAGCACTGATATCCTGAAGAAATACAGAAAAAAAATCATTTTTTTTAATTCCTGACTGTGTCTGATTAAAACTTGGAGTAAATACATATAATGAAGAATAGCTAATGCACATCATTTTCCATGCTGTATAGACTCCGAACAGCTAACACAGAACACAATGCAGTATAGAGCAAAAAGAAAAATGTAATTAATCACTTCAAAAATCAAATGATCAGTGTTATGGTTTTGGCTCTCACAGCAAAAATAGTACGCTCAAGACTTCATTGATCACATTCAATAATGTCACAAACACAGAGGCAGAGCATACATTTTATTCCTTTAAATATATTTGTGAAACCACAGTTCTTCACTTATTCCCTGTGAGCCTGCGGACCTATGGATGCCAAGTTGAGAACCATTGGTAGACATCGTGGGATTGTTGTGATTGGACTTCAATAACCACATTTGAGCTCTTAATGAAATTTTTTCTTTTTTTGTCAAACACACATCAAATAAATTGTCTGTGTTTTATTTCAGAAAGGAGAGCAGCCTATTTAGAATCTGTGGAAACCTATAATTTACGTACGTGAAGATAGGATCAGATATGATAAGGTAGAGTCTAGGAATTTATTCATAAGCAGTCGAACACATTAGACATGTAAGATATGATGCTCGTAAGACACAAAATAATAAATAAGAAAATTTAAAAATAAATAGCAGAAGACAGTCTAATTGATATTATACATTTGTGTGGTCAAATACAGTGTATATTTCTGTTTAAGTGTGCCAGAATTTCCCAAAAACAAACCACTGCATTGAAACATACAAGAAGCTGTATTGCTGAGTTGTATCACTGCTGCTTTCCTGTCTATTGTCACTGAAGGGTATTCTGAGAAAGCACCTCTGTAGTGTTGGAATTTTGCCTTGCAACTTCACTTAAACATAGAATAATAATAAAACACTTTTTAAAAATTATTTATGAGAGTGTTTCTTCTATCTATCTGGAAAAGATTATAAACCAACCCCCCCTTCATTAACAAAATAGGAAATGTTCTGGGCTTTCACATTTCATTGAAGGCACCTATTGGACCACAAGACAAAATGATTCTCAGTAACACCCATTCTCTACCACAGCTGAGTGAGGGAACCTTATTCGAAAAGTACTGAGAGTAAAAGGAGCACTATGATGTATAACATTTTGAGTGCCTCTCTCTTTTCACATTTGTTTTCTCCAGAAGGTGTGTGTTCTGCTACTACAGAGGCACATGAGGCTGATCAGCTTTTTGTGCAATTCTGTAAATGCTGCTAACTAAGGGTGTGCAATTTGTGCATTTGGCTGTCCATCCTCTGCTAAAAAGTGTTGCATTCAAAAGTTAAAAGAATGAGCTTTTCTTCAGGCACAAAGGAAAAGAAATCATTAAGCCAACTGGTTGAATGGCACTTTGCAAAACTCACACTTTTTTCACTTTAAGGAGTTGGATTATAGTTGGATCTAAGGTCAGTGCACCCAGGAAAACTGAATGGACCCAGTTTGAAGAACCTGCATCTGACAGTCTTAAATTATTGGTCCAATTATATCTCCGACTTTATGTAAAAAAACTGAGCCTTTAATCTGGTAGGGATTTTGACACCCTCATATGGTTTCATGTTTAAGAGGATACGCAACAGTAAATCTCGGTCTCCATCCTGATAGCAAGTCAGGTTTGTAAGTTTTCTAAAATTTCTATGAGAACATCTATCTGCCTGTCAAACATGCAAGGTGTCTGATACTGGCAGGGTTAGTAAAATAAAAATTTTGACTGCATATTGTTAGGGTATGAACTCTTTCATACCAGCAAAAAATCATTGTGGTGGCAGGGGACCAATATGTGGTTTGCCATAGTACAGAATTTGCACTGACTTAAAAACCAATTTGCAATAACAAAGTTGGCAAAAATTTGACTTAAGTAAGTAAATAAGTAAGTAAGTAAATAAATAAAGATCACTGCTAATTTAATGAGTTGCCAAATATCCAGTTTTTTCATTCTGTATATGTGTAGGGCAGTATGAAGGGAGTGTAACCTGTGGTGGTAAGTGGTAAACTCAAAAGTTACAAGGTTTAACCATAATCAAGCATAGTATTTAATACTGAAAATGCTCTAAGGAAACAAGTACAGAGATTCTTACAAAAATACAAAAATTTTAGCACTACTATGCTTGTTGAGATTTCTGGTGATACAGTATGCTGTGTCTCTTGCATTACGTGGCTGGAAATGGGTTCTTGTTTCCACATCTTTTCCATACACCTTATTTCTATCAGTTTGAGCCATAAATGATCAGTTACCTCAAGAACGTTTATGCATATTTATGTTCCCTGGTGAGAAAGAAGTTGAAATTTTCTTACATTCAGTTTGGTCACAAAATGACTATAGATAGAAAATATTAAAACATTTAAATACAGAAAACAACTCTAAAGCTGGTGCCTGAATTTTGGTGGACATAAATGTGTGACCTACAAGTTCAGTGTCTACTCTCTGCTGTTGCTGTATTGCCCATAAGCCAGGTTCTTATCCTGAAATGCTCCAATAAAAAACCCAGGTACGTTAATCTTTTGACTGTTGTAAGGACACATTTGATACAAAAATCAGCTACGCAACAGATCATGTAATTATTATGGTACTATTTGCATATCATTCACTACAAAAAATGCAAAATGATTTCATTTGGCAGGATGAGGGGGATTGAAAGTCAATGCAGCACATACCCAAAATGGAAAAACTGTACACTGTTAACCAGATTTAAGAGTGGTTTTAGAAACATCAGACTCCTTCCCTGGCCACTTCAAACATCAGATTAGAACATTAAACTGAAATGGGAAGTTGTGTAGCAGACTGCAGAGCTTTTCTGCCCTTTTCACATTGGAGACAACAGGAGCCTTTCAGTCTTAAAGAAACTAACAACATTTAATTTATTGTTTAATACTCTGAGCTGCTGCTCTCATATGATACACTGCCATTATGTGTTCTATACAAGGTTCTGTGCTGTCACCATCCACAGGAATTTCTTGTGCTGTTGCAGACCCCTGCATTAGTCTATTTGTTTACAAACCTTTGGCTAGCATGTCCATGCACTCTGTAAATATTGCTGCTGAGACATGAAAACTGGCATTCCTGGAGTCTTGTCTAGTGAGCCGTTATTTTGTAAACTCACTGATACCGTGGTTGAGGTGGGCTTTTACAATATGGAGGATGAGGATTGGTGTATAAAAATCAAAGGAAAACCATTCATCATTAAAGCAAACTGCTGCCTTTTGGAGCTACATGCATGACACCACTTGTATAGGATGAAAATCAAACCAGCAGGAATTTGCAGTTTCTCAATTCAGAAAGGAATCAGATGCAACCAGACTTCCTTTGTGGACTGTGAAAGAAACCCTGTACTGGTTAAACCACCTATCCTAAGCTTGGGGAGACAATGTATCTCTACAACAATTACAATTATGAAACAGCGGCAAAAATGCTGGAAAAAAGGACCAAAGCCATCTCCAAAGCAAGTTCAAACCATGCAGGTGAAAGCCCTTAGTCCCATAAATACATGTGATAAAGGTTATAGCCAAGGCACCCAAATAAACGCACTGGTTCCACTGTGAAATTTGTGCAGCACATTTTGTAGAGAAAAAAATTGTGGAACTGGGACGCAAGAACAAGTTTTTAGGTCCAAATAATTGTTTAACTCCTGGCAGCGGTAGTGAAGAGCAGCACAAAGTCTGCCCATATGTGTGCATAATGGCTAAATGAAATGCAAAACTTGTGGAAGGTCAGGAATTGGCATGAAATACAGCAGAGGAATGAATGGTGATCATAAGAGTGTGACAGCTGACTATGCATGGGGCTGCTGGTGGTTTTGCAGTGTAGGCAGGAGAAAAGAAGGATGCAAGCAGAGGGCCTTTTGAAGATTGGCCACAGTTCAGTTAGTGATAAAAGGGTAGTGGGACCAGAATAAGAGGTAAAACTAGAGGAGGTAGTGGATGGGGTTGTGGTGAGCAGCTGTAAGAACTGGGGAGGGAGGGGCCCCGTAGGGCCTTGCATCACAGCTGTAGGTAGGCATTTGACTGAAGGTCTCTTGAGCTATAACAGCCAGCAAACATGCTGGAGCTTAGGCACAGATGGGGGAAGAGAGTGGAGGGATTAAGGAAGGGTGTCTGGAACAGGAGCATCAGCAGAGAAGACGTCTTTATTGAATATGAACAATTCGATGTCCGTGTTGATTATGTGCTGCTGTTCAGTGCAAATAGAGAGAGCTGTTGATGGAGCTGGCGACTGAGAGACACAGTGTATGCAGAGGTTTTGTGGGGCTTTTATACCTTTGCATACCTTTTTATACCTATACCTTTGGGGCTTTGCAATTGTCAGGTGTGTGGATGGGTTTCAGTCTAATACTTCTCTCCCGAAACTTTATTTTTACAAAACTCCTCAGTGGTTACATATCTGGTACTTCTGTAGTTCTTCTTTAGTTGCCATTACTCAAATCCCCGAAACAGTTGAGACAGATATGCTGCACTTTTTTGATATATTTTAAGGCATATCAGCTGTGAAATAAACTTTGGACAAGATGTTCATAAACACAATAGTTGCTTGAAAGACAGAAAGAGAAAAATACATCTGACTTGTTAAATCCACCAGGGAGCCTTATAATTATGATTACTGAGTGAAGATAAAAAGCAGATGAATGAGGGCAAAGACACAAGCTAGTTAAACGCTTTTCTCCTCTGTCTTTTGGCAGAACTAATTTGTTTGAACACTGCTAGAATTTTATTAACAAATGTTATTTATGCTTGTATGTGTTTGTGTGATGAGCATCTGCAGGCTGACTCATTAGAAGGCCTAGAATGATTATGAAATTTGGAATAATTCGTAGATGGCATGATATGGATTAGGAGGAAATTAATGAGAACAGGTCATCGAGACAATGAAAAGCAATTTAAGGTAACATGACCGATGGCGCCAAAAAGTCTGTGGTTTGTCAGCGTCACTCTGTGGGATGGAATAAGATACTCTCAGGCCACATGACTTCCTTGTGAGATTGTGTTTTATGTCTCTGTTTTCCATATTTTAGCATTCGCTTCCAAGGCTCTGTAAAACATAGTACAATAACTGACATTTGTCCACTAACCGTCAGGTGCGGTTCATTATTCGATTACTCTGCTTGCCAGCACCGTGACTGAGCTCTCATTCTAGGAGTCTGAATTATCACTCAGACCATCTGGCCCTAGCAACCTTCCTCTCAGCTGAACAATAACCGTGAAAGTGCTTTGTGAATACGAAACAGCTTTGTTGAGATGAGTTTGAGAAGCACTGGACCCTGCATTCTTGGAATGGCTGTCTCTTCTTTGCTAGCCTCTTTCTCTGGTGGGAATCTCAGGCTGTGGGTTGACATGGAAGGCATCCCAGAGTGCATTGCAAAGATCACATCAAACGGGGTCTGAAGGGTTCAAAGAAAATTGCCCAACAGCTGTTTAGCAACATTCCAGAGAAAGGTTTATGTGAACTAAATGGATTTAATGGAATTTAGTGTTATACTGAAATGCAATCATATAAGAACTGTTAGGAAAAAAAATATAAGTTTAGGAAGATTCAACAACAGGAAAAGACTGGGTGGTCCATAAAAATATTCATCACCCTTCTTTTTATTTAAACTGTACATAAATTCTTTGGAGGCTGAATACACACAATTAACTCCAAGATAAACCTGCTACCACTTTTGTTTATAGGTTGGATGCTGGACACACTGTCTTTCTCTGCTCCCCAAAGGCTTAATTCAGGAAAGTTTTTCTCACCATATGGTTGCCTGATGTTTTGAAATGCCATAGAGGGTCCTTCTTTACAGTATACAAGTATACAAGGTGTATACAAAGCAAGAAAGGAACCAGCCTTTAAAGACCCGCAGAACCTAATAAATTCTAACACTCCAAACAACTAATTCATTGTCTCAAATTAAACAAGAAATGTCTCCCAATTTTAATGGGCCAAAAGAATCAAAGAAAATGTTCCTTTTTTTGACTAACGCCTTGAAATTTAAATGTAAAACATTTAGGGAAGCTGAATGAAAATTTCAGGGCAAAAATTGACAGAGAAAAGTAACAAAGTTAAATTAAAGCAGTTTCTAAAACATTTGTTTCACATTTTATTTATAGACCAATTTAAGTTCATCTTCTGTTAGACCTTCTTTGAGTTAAGGAAAAAAATCATCCTGTTTCAAGTTTAAAAATGTTTGGATGAATAACAAGACTCTGAATGTAACCAACCATAAACCCAGTTCCATAAAGGACAAAGTCAGTCAAACGGCTGTATTTCACCGGTTGACAACATAGTAGGATATCAAATAAATTTTTTGTCAACACACCTACAGAAAGGTTCAGCTTCCCAATCAATATAATGGTAGCAGTAGCTGTGAGGTCATCTTGTATCAGTAAAACACGAGATACTGCAATCATAAAAACTAATACTGTAATTTTGTGTTTATAAAAACTGAATTTGAGCATGCAAAGTGCAGTTTGACATTAAAGAATAAAAACATATATATTCATTCAGATATCTAGAAAAAATAATCAGTATCCACCATGCAATGGATTTGCATCCTACCCCAGGGTAGTTTCATAGCCTAGTGTCCTCTGCTTCCAGGATAGGCTTCAGACCACCGTGATTCTGCTCAGGATTAGCAGTTAAAGCAAATGGATGGATGGATGGATAGATAGATGGAAGAACAGAATCAGTATCCGTGTATTGATTCTTGTCCCGAAAGTCTGATTGAAAATGTGGCCTGTTCTTAAAATGAGCTTTGTTGAAATAGCTTTTTTAAGCTGAAGTAATACATCTTTTAATAAATTGTGCACTTATTTTTTTAATAGACTGTATATCTGTCAACATGACTGCAAACTATTCTTTAACTTGGTTCTTTCCAGTATAGCTGCAATGGAAGAAAAATACCTTGTGCTGTGAATGGATTACGTAATTGTTAGTGAAGTAGACTGTTCATTAATAAGGGTTAATATTTTGTTTAAAATAAATATGTTGTTTTTCTGCTATGTATCTTTGTACTATCAATAGGTTTATAACAATGCTAAAGCTATACAATGAGTTCATTTCTCTTCCACAGGTTTGCAAGATGCGCTGAACACTAGTGTAGATATAGCCTTACCTCCCTTTCTGCTACCCTGAAGAAAAGAACACTGCACATATGATGACACAAGTTTAAAGTATGCGTGTACTGTATCTGCTGTTTTCATGAATATAGTACCGGGCATTCATTTAAAAAAAAATTCTTCTTTAACCTCCTTTAACTTCTTACTAAAGTCCCTTTTCAAATGGGAATATCAGCTCACTGAAGTTTATATACATGGAGACATCATTTTTGCTATGCAACAATTTCTCATTTAAGCTTTTTTCAAATCAATAGCATAACTGGAGCCATGTCTACAACAGATATACAGTGATTAGACTGAAATAGATTACCCACATCAGTAGTTCATTTTTCCCAGCTCTCTATATAACAGACAGTGGAATTCCTGGTAATCCTACTCAGCTTGGTCCTTATTATTTAGCCATCTGGCAGACAGTGGTTACATCCCAGTTATGGAGACCTCTTGTCAGCTTTAGACAGAATGTAAACCATATGTTCCTGAGAATCCAGTGTTTGCTGTCACAGTGCATTACTTCACTCCTGTCCCCTCTTCAAACTATTGATGGCATTGCTCCTGTGCTTTCTTCTCTCATGATCTGATCTCTTCTCCGTTTTTAAACTCCTGCCTGCTGGTGAAGTGAACGTTCTTTTGGAGTTTGAACTGTATTCTGCAACTGCCACCGAGTATCTTGTAGACAACACACAAATAAATTTATTAAAGTAATTTACATGCATTTTACCTTCTAAAGTTGCAAAATTTGTCTTTTCTTTAAAGTTTCCCACAGAGAATTTATTAAACTAATGTGATTCATTTAATCAAAGTATAATTCCTTAACACCTTTCCTTTATTCGGTATCTACAATTTTATTAAATTTACACTGACTTTTTTTTTATTTGCAAAAATCACATGCAAGGGATAATTTGCACATTTTTCAGAAAAGTAGCTTAGGTAGACTGGAAGATCCTGCAAAACGTAAATGTAAACATTTTATATACCGAGTAAATACTTTTAATGTCTGGTGGTCTAAAACATATGTTTATTTAGCCTAATTCTGAGTGGCTTTCGGAAACTTTATCAGTCATAAATTGAATCTTAGTTTGCATGCACATCTGTCTCACTGCTTTATATGAATGCTAAAATTGAAAATAAGAGTTATACCATGCTTTACTATTTTATTAAGATCCATTGTTACTAATCTAGTGAGATTTTTTTTCCCCTCTCATAATGAATTGCTGGATTCATCAGTATGGCTTCTAACTCATCAAAAATTTTTCTTTGTCCTCTCTGTGATTCTTGGTTCTGCTACAGCTGCATCTTTTCCCATCATGGTAATACTCCTGGATTTATTGGCAGCATTTCACATAGTCATTCCAGTCCACCCAGCTGCTGGTCCAGCCTATGATAGGAAATCACAGTGCTCCAGATTATCCAGAAAGCAGCTGCACGGTATTCCTTTGACCTAAATGTCATTTATGACTCATCACTCTTTGAATCTCTTAACTGGGTGTTGAAGCCTCAAGGAAGTTCAAAACCTGATACTGACATTCTGCTCTGCCATCTCTTTTTATCAACTCTCATCAAACCATACCAGAATCCGTGTGACGTGCAGTTGTGGAATAACTTGACTGGAAGGCTGGAAACCACAATTGTACCCTGTCACTTTTTACTCAGTAATGAAATAATCTGAAATCATGTTCAGCTGACAAACACAGCAAAATTGCACACCAATGTCCAAACATGTTATCCAATTAAACAAATACATATTTTACAGTAGCAATTTAGTCATCATTATCCATCACACAAGCCATGAACTCATTTCACGACATACATACAGCCAAAATATATTTGCATCTATATATCATAGTAATTCAATCTAGAGAAAGGTGTGCACTAAACAAAGAATGATTGTCACCACATTAAAAATAGTAACAATAACATTATTGGTATTATTAATAATTAATATAACATATTTGTTTACTTTTTTATCAATGAAAGCATATGATGAATGAATGTAAAGGTTAAAGCAAACAAACTTGCAGCAAAATTGGATCCTAACTTTAGTCTATCAGAATTTGCTTTTGTTAGGATTATGGAAGCCAGAGCCAATCCTGGAATCACTGGCTGTCATGTTGGGGTGGGGTGTTATATCCTGAACTGGATGCCAGTGCATTGCAGGGGGGAAAAAAATATAAGGATGAGTTTAGTCCTAAGTTTTAATGAGAACGTTGAGAAAATCTGCATCTATTCTTCCGAACATTGTGATATGATATTGACTTCTGCTAGAAATAAAAGATTTGTGAAGGCAGATTTTAATGACACACACCTCCATTGTTTTATAAATGGGTAATGCTGCTATATATTTCTGAGTCTGTAGGTATCTTTGGTGACTTCTTGGATGCCCTTTTATTGGAACAAGTTGGTGAAAGCAATAAGTTGTCCCGCCCTCTGGTCTTGACCATGCCTCTCAAGATGGTTAACCATGTGCACCTGTTCCTAGTTCCCTTTGCCGGTATATATACCTGTGTCTCCCGGTTAAACCCTGCGAAGTATTGCTGTGATCTCTGTGTCTTTCCCCTGATTGCTATTCTGGTTTTTGATGGATATCATTTGTGTTTAACCCTTGTTTGTTACATCACCTTTCTTGGATTGAATTCTGGTTTGAATCTATGCCTACCTTTTGACTACGACTTTGGAATAATCCTTATCATTAAATGAAGTTCTTCATTTTGCACCTGCACGCGTCTGCGTCTTTACTGCAACGTGACATAAGTTCACAGTAGCAGAATAGGACTTAACCTTGTCCAATGGCACTTAATGTCAGTGCATTAGTTTGTGTCAAAACATCTTGTTTTTACTTAAGAAACCTTTAGTTCTCTTTGAAACATTAGATAGTAAAATATTTTTGAAATACTTAACATCTTTTATACCAGTATTGCACTGCAATTAAGCAAAGAACTAATAGTCCAATTTTCCAAGTTAAGCAATAAAAGTTAAGACTTTCTGTCAGTTCCATAAACTACAAATCAGTGATGTAATCCTTATGTGTCCTGTTTGGGTGTTAACCTGGTATGCACAACTGGTCCAGTTCAAGCAGTCTTTAGAGGACCAGTTCAAAATTTGAAGTGAGAGCTGCAAAAAAATCAAATGCATTTCTGGTCAACAAGGTTGACACTTGTAATTTAGATGTGCCATGCCTGATATATTCTCAGAAAGAATTGATGTCCACCTTTCCAATATTTGAATGTTCAGAGTTAAACAGAAATATTTTTTTAAAAGAAAATGTGACCTGGACACCAACCCTTGGAAATGTTGACCTCCAAACATTTCTTGTCACCATCTATAAGCTTCTTGCACCTTTCAATTGGTAGTTCCTCCAATTCTTCAACTGCAGTTTGTTGTGGCTCTTGCATGTCTCCAGGATTCCTTTTACCAATAACACATTTCAGCACTTCTCAAAGGTTTTCAGATTGAGAACAGCACTCACTGGTAGTCAATTTAGCATAGTTTTTTTCTTTTCTTTCCTAACCATTCATTTGTGATTTTGGATGTTTTTTTGGTCATTGTCCTACTGAAGGACCCAGGTAGGGGTATAGTTTTCTAACACTGGGTATTGCATTTTGCTCTGAAATACTGTACTGTCTTCTAGTACCGCTACCGAAGGAAGGCTCAGGAGTTAGGATACATTTTGGGCACAATCTCGTCATAAAAACAAACAATGGAGCAACCCAACACTCCTAGACTACTTACGTTGGGCCCAAAATGTATGCATGTCCCCCACCATATTTCTGAGAATCCACTTAGCTGAGCTTCTGCACAAGTGGGTGGAACAACTAATTAAGAAAAAAAACACAGAAACTGGAGTAACCAAACTATGTATACAACAGAACTATTTACACCAGTTTGACAACACCATTACAGTATCTTCTTAGTAATCCTCTAATTTCATGTTTCCCGTAATACATTCAAGGCCTCTAGTACCAGAGGCAGCAAAGCAGCAACACAATATTATGAAACCACTACCATATTTAACTGCAGGTATGGTGTTCTTTTCCTTATAAGGTTCATTTTCTTACCTATAAACAAGTCACTGGTATCTGTTGCCAAAAAGCTTTATCACTCCTGGTAATATTTTCCCAGAAAGATGTTGGCTTCTCTAGGAGGGTTTGGGCAGCTCCATCATGCCTTTTTATATTTGTCTTCCAACAAGTGGAGTCTTCCTTGTCATTCACCCATAAAACCTTTCTCTGTCTACTGTGTGGTGTATGATATGAGTAGAAATCATCACTCCAGATTGCTCCAAGTCAGATTTAAGCCTCTTTGGATGTTTTATGTGGCGTTTTTCTCAACAATTGGCAATAACCGTTAAAGACTTCTTTGATCAATTTTGCTTTTTGCACCACATTCCAAGAGGTTCTTGACAGTTCCATAAGCAGGGAACTTCTTATTAACATTGTGAACTGTGGAAACAGGGATGCCAAAGTCTCTGGAGATAGCCTTTTATCCTTCAGAATTTTTATGCTTGGTAATAATATTTTTTGTTGTCTTGTCTTAATAGTCAAAAAGGAAAAGAAAACAATTCTGACCTTTTTTTAAGCATTCAAACTGTCATCATTGGTTAATTCAAGTCATGTAAGTTCTGGCAATTTATCACAAGTGAGTCTAATTTCACTGCAATGAGAGTCTTGGTTTTCTAATCAGTAATTCATTAATGTAATAGATTAGAATTGTGGTGCCAACAATTGCATCATGAAAACCTTTCAGTTTTATAGTATTTCCACATGTCCTTTTTTAAATTGTTATTGTTTTACCTTGTGCTGCTCTGCAACAAACAAATGAGTCTATAGAACAAAGCTGTTTCACTGCTTACTTTTTCATGAGAATAATGTTGACCATAACTGTATACAAAATGAGGTAGTAACAATATAAATTAACTGATCAAAAATACAAAAATTGTTTCATTGTTATTATTTGTTTCATTTATTAAACTAAATGACTTTGAGGTTTTAAAATATATGACTATTCAAGCCTTTGGACACCTTCAGCCAAAAGCTACTTTCTTTCAGGTGAAGAGCTGTTCATGATGGCTTTTAGAGAGTGAAACTTCTTTATTGCTTTACTTTTATGTAAATAACACTCAGAGACTTAGATTACAATTCCTGCCACTGCATGAAGGACAATGAGGTTCACATTGAGCACCATGCTGGAAGCAATACTCTGAGAATAAAGTATGCTGTACTTTCAGTCCTATATTACATATTTAACATTGTGCCTTTACAAACATCTAACTGTCCACAGAGTGTTAGCTCATGGTTTGGCAACATGTAGTGAGCAATGAATCTTGTGCATAATAAGCAAGGAAATTTTGAAAAGCAAAGTAAGGGTGAATTAGATTAGACATCGTCGTTGTTAAAGAGCAGAGAATGCAAACAAACCAATGGCAATTATTTAAAAACTGAAAGGTAAATATCCTGTTTTTGTACGTAGTATTAGAACAAACATAATTGTCCTCTGTATACACCATTCATTTCAAAACACTAAACTTAAGGGTGAAGCTACAACATCTCCACATTGATCATGCCTTATTTATTATGGAAAAGAGAATGCGGGTTTTCTTAGCAGGGTTTTCTTAATTCATTCCCTGCAGAGGCTTTAGCTCAAAAGCTCTGTGAAAACTCATCAATCTGTGAATATAGTTTACTAATGGGTGAGTCAAGTTCCTCCTGCAGTCTTTCTGAGGAAAAAGGAGAACTGGAATAAATTATAAGATGGAGAAACCTGGAAATCAGACCGAGATCCCAAGCTTTCAGAGCCTCTTCTTAGCACACCAAATGCACCAGAACAGAACATGAGGTTATTTTATTACTGGCTCTGAAGTTTATATCCTCCTTTGGCTCTGAAATGCCATCAAGCAAGCCTAAACAGAAACAAAAAATATTGTAGATGTTTCACTACTATGCCAATGTGTTTTGTGTGTCTTTTTTGTATGGAATGTTTTACTGTTTTTCCATTCATACACCCGGATTTCGATTTTTACAGTGCCATTCTAAAGAGTAAGACAGCATGACTCCTCCTTGGAATTCAGCTGGCAGCTAAGTACTAGAATTATACTTTTTCATAAATAGCTGCTATAGGATCTTTAGACTGCACTGTTTTTAAAAGAGTATTCTTTAGCTCATAAATCTCACTGGGACCCCTTAGGAAAGTCACTGGCCACTGCATGAAACATCTGTTTGCTGGCTAAAGCAGGCTGAATGAATCCCTGGATTCAAAGCAATCTGGAGTATATGCGACCCTACGGTTTACAAAACATCCTAGCAGCTTTCTACATCATTCCGTTGCCGCCCTTTGTTCAAGCTAACACATTTTTCTCTCTGTGAGCAGGTACACTTGATACTGTTTGTTACAGTTTCTTTACTTTAAAAATCCATTTCTTAATCTTCTTGAACCATCAGTTGTATTTTACCAAGGAGAACGGCCATAGTCAAAGTCACTCAGATCACATTTTTCCCCATTCTGAAGTTTGATATGAACTTTCACTGAAATGCATGACCTGTGTTTGTGTGATTTTATGTATTACGCTGCTGCCATATGATTTGCTGATTAGATAGTTTTGTGAACAAGCAGGTATACAGGTGTTCCTACGTGAGCAGTAAGTGTACATTGTTCAAGAAAGAAGTTACATTAATGACTGAGTTATCCAGTGCTGCATGGGTTAAACATGTATAGTGGTGGAAAGATAAAAAGTAAAAACACATTATATAATCACCAAGCTACCAGTGAAATGGTTGGATTTAATACATAAGTATTGTTAGCACTATTAGACAAGTGAACATCACAAGGAGGGATGTCAGCTGGTCATAGTCAATTATATTGTATACTGTAAGACTTTTTATCCTGAAATCACTGATGTGTGCAATGCCATATGTGGATGTGTGTAATGCCATGTAATTTCTTATTAGTGTTATACAGTTTTCATTTGCTCACATATAACAGCTACTGGCTCCTGTGGTGAAACATGCGTTTGGAACTGAGAGCAACAAGCATGCTGGCCATTGTGTTGCCGGTGGTAAGGAGCAGACAAATGCAGGCGTGAAGTTGACAAACGCGGTTTATTGGAAGGGGACGTTCCAAAGTCGTGGTCAGTAAGCAGGTGAGGGTTGGATCCGAGAGACAGAGTATTACAGGCAAGGACAAGGCGGAATTGGTGGTCGTAGTTGAGCGAGGGTTGAGAACAGGTGAGGCAGTCAGGAAGGTTGCTTGGTATGTACAGTAGAAACATGGGCAATACTTCACACCAATCTGTTGCGATGTGGAGGTTTAAATACCACAGAGTTCAGGCCCAGGTAATCAGGGAACCGAGGGAGGCGGAAGGCGGAACGGTGGGCGTGACATTACCCCCCCAAGGAGTCAAGGCCAGCCGAACAATGAGGGCGCCCGTGACAACCATTGCCCATGCCCACCAAGCAGGACGACCGAGTCCGAGTACTGGTGGATGTAAGAGAGTGGGCTGGCTGGGTTGTGCGTTGGGATTGTCTGTCTGCTTGTACAGTGGATGCTCCTTGGTTGCCCCTGATGGGTTTCCTAGGGCGTCCCCTAGGCCGAACGCCTGGCTTCTCTGGGTGGTGGTGATGGATATCTGCCACCAAACCCGGATCTAGTATGTCCCTGGCTGGTACCCAGCTCCTTTCTTCTGGACCGTAGCCCTCCCAGTCTACCAAATACTGCAAGTGTCCCGCCCTTCTCCGTGAGTCCAGCAGCCTGTTAACTGCATACGCTGGGGTACGTTCTATCTCCAGCGGGAGCGGCGGGGCGGTTGCTGGGAGGGCTTCATCCAAGGGTCCTGGAATGACTGGTTTAAGGAGGGAGACATGGAATGTATTAGTGAATTGACATTCACTGGCAGGTCCAACTTGTAGATAACTTCATTCACCCGTTTCAGAACCTGATAAGGTCCCATGTATTTAGGGTGTAACTTTCTGCATCCTTCGGTTAGCCTGAGATCCCTGGATGACAGCCAAACCCGGTCTCCAGGTTGGAACACGGGGGTGTCCCTGCGGTGCTTATCTGCGTGTGTCTTATAGCGGTGTAGGGCCTTCTCCCATACCTACTCACTCCTCGTCAACTAATTGTCTACTGCCGGGATGTCTGTGGGTCCTGCTGTCCATGGTACCAGTGGCAGTTGATAACCCAGGCAGCATTCAAAAGGTGTAAGCCCTGTGGAGGAACTCACTAGTGAATTTTGGGCAATTTTGGCCCAAGCCAGAAACTGACTCCAGTCCAATGGGTTCTCATAATATATTCACAGACACTTGCCCAACTCTTGATTTACCTGTTCACACTGCCCGTTGGACTGTGGATGATAACCCGAGGATAGGCTAATGTTTACCCCTAAGCGTTCGAACAAGGCCTTCCGTATTCTGGATGTAAACTGCAGACCTCGATCTGAAACTATATCTTCTGCTATCCCGAAAAGCCTGAATACCTGGTTAAACAAAGCCTCAGCAGTTTAAAATGTGGTGGGTAGACCCTCAAATGGGATGAATCTGATGGCACGTGAGAACCTATCAACCACTGTCAGGATACAGGTATGTGATTGGGAAGGCAGAAAATCTGTGACAAAGCCAACGGCAAATGTGAGACTAAGGACGGAAAAGGACAGGAAGGGGAACCAATTTCCCTGCAGGCAATGTTTTTGGGGTTTTGCACTGTGCACATGTTGAGCATGAGGCAATAAACTGATGTATGTCCCTCGCCATGTTCTCCCACCAGTACCGCCGTGACAACAACTGGTAGGTGCGCGATTCCCCCGGATGGCCGGAAACTAACGAGGCATGTGCCCACGTAATAAAATGATCTCTACATGAGGGGGGAACATACTGCTTCCCCACTGGACATTGTGCCAGAGATGGGGTATTAATGAGTGCTTTATCTATTTTGTCATCTATTTCCCAATGTATGGCAGCTATTCAACAATTGGGGGGTAATATACTGGCTGGTTCATCTCTCTGAGGTTCCTCCCCAACGTCATGTATACGGGATAAAGCGTCCACCTTAGTGTTACGTGACCCTGGTCTGTAGGTGATTGAAAACCGAAAACGGAAAAAGAATAAGGTCCAGCGTGCTTGTCTGGGATTCAATTGCTTTGCATTATGTAAGTATTGTAGGTTTCAGTGATCGGTTAGGATCTGAAATGGGTGGTCCGCGCCCTCAAGCCAATGTCACCATTCCTCGAGGGCTAACTTTATAGCTAACAATTCGTGATCTCCGATTCCATAATTCCCTTCCGTCGGGGTAAGTTTATGTGAGTAAAATGCAACCAGGTGTAATTTCGAGGGGTTGCCTACTCGTTGTGACAAGACGGCACCTATCCCTACATCTGAGGCATCTACCTCGATGACAAAGGGTTTGGATGGGTCAGGATGCGTTAGGATGGGGGCTGTGGCGAATGCTTGTTTGAGGTTTTCAAACGCTTGCTGGGCCTGGGGGTTCCAAGGCACATGTTGGGGTTTCTTCTTGCCCTTGAGTAACGCTGTGAGCGGGGCAGCTACATTACTAAAATTTCTAATAAACCTTTGGTAAAAATTAGCAAAACCCAAAAAGCGTTGCAATTCTTTGATACTACGGGGAATGGGCCAACCGACGACCACTTCAATCTTAGCATTGTCCATCATGATACCTTCCGTGTTGATGATATAACCGAGGAATGAAACGCGTTGCAAATGAAACACACTTTCCCCCCTTCACATACAACTGGTTTTCTAATAACCTCGAGAGGTCGCTGCACACATGAAGAACATGAGTCTCAAAATCTGGGGAGTATATCAAGATGTCATCGATGTGGGCAATTTGTGATTGCCTACAATTATCTCACCGAGCACGTAGTTAACGAAGGACTGAAAAACAGAAGGGGCATTACACAAACCGAAAGGCATAACCAGGTATTCATAGTGTCCGGTTGGAGTGATAAAGGCAGTTTTCCATTCATCTCCCTCCTGCATACACACAAGATTATAGGCACTTCTAAGATCTAACTTAGAAAAAACTTGGCGCCTCAGAGTTGTTCTAACGCTGCCGGCACTAGAGGTAGCGGGTACGGAAATTTCCATGTAATTGCATTGATTCCTTGATAATCAATGCATAGTCTAAGGCTCCCATCTTTCTTTTGCACAAAAAAGAAACCTGATGCGACTGGAGATGTGGACGGATGGATAAAGCCTTGGGCTAACGCCTCCTGGATATATGAGTCCATAGCCTCCAATTCAGCCTGGGTCAAGGAATATATCTTACCTTTCGGCAAGGGAGGCCCCTCCACTAGTTCAATCGCACAGTCGTAGTTTGGTTGAGTTTTGTTTATTGAACACTTCGTATAGCTCTGAGTATTCTGTTGGAACTGCCATTGCTGCAGAAGCGGGACTCTCTATGGTCGTGGAGCATACCGCAACCTGGGGGTTTTGCAAACAGTTCCGGGAGCAAAATGAGGACCATGACAAGACCTCTAAGGTTGACCAGGAGATATGGGGATCATGTTTTCTTAGCCATGGTAACCCTAGAACCACTAGGTAGCTGGCCTGATTCACCATGAGAAAGGACAGGGTTTCCAAGTGCATCACACTAGCGTCCATTCACACTGGATTGGTGACCTGCGATATAACACCCTTACCAACGGGCCTTCCGTTGATTGCGGTCAACTGCACCAGTATGCGCAGTTCATGGTAGCTAAACCCTAGCTATTGTGCTAGCCGTGCATGCATGAAATTCCCTTCAGCTCCAGAATCCACTAATGCCATAACAGACATGGGGTCAGGACAGTAGAAAGTAACTAATAGGGTGAATGACTTAGACACCTTTCCCCAGACCCCATACGGCAGTCTCACCGGTTGCGCTGCCGTGTCCGTCTGCTCCCTAGGGGGCTCATGCGGTGTCCTCATGCGCTGGGCGCAAGTGCGTACTACGTGTCCAGGTTCCCCGCAGTACAGGCAGAGATCGTTTTCTAGATGATGCCTCCGCCTTTCCTGTGCCATGCGGGAGAGATCCATGGGTTCAACACTCGGAAGGTTATCGCCCACCGGTCCCATTGCACTTGCGGTCCCGCTGGGTGGCTGAGTCACTCCCCTCGGGCGAGCTGACATCATGTGGTCAAGGTGAATGGCTAGGGCGATTAACTCCTCCAGTCCCAAATCCCAATCGCGGCATGCCAGTTCTGTTTGGACCTCCACATTCAATCCATTGTGGAAGACCATCACCAGCGCAGGTTCTTTCCAGCCACTTCTGTCCGTGAGCGTTCTGAACTCTAGTGTGTACGTGGCCACGGAACGATGGCCCTGTTTGATTTTAACCAGGAGTTCACTGTTGCTTCTGCCTTCGCGAGGGTGATCGAAGACTGCTCGCAGCTCGATCTTGAATTGGTGGTAGGACCCAGCTTGGAGTTGCAGCCAAACGGCGGTGGCCCATTCCAGAGCTTGTCCAGTCATCCGTGAAATCACAAGCGAGATTTGAGCCGAGTCGGAGCTGGGTACGTTGTGGGCGAAATAGCGGGAGCACTGTAGCAGGAAGCCCTTACAGGTGACTAGCGATCCATTGAATTTATCGGGTTTGCTTCCAGGGTACGGTGCTTCGGGGAGGCTTGTCATCGAGGCACTCCGCTGGAAGCTGCTGACGTCCTCAGGCGAACGTCATCCGGATTGCAGCTCTCTCAGCGCGTCGGTGACCTGCTGAAGTTGCATGTTCTGCTCATTCTGTTGGGTAGTGAATCCCGTCATCACTTGCAGGATCCCCTCGAACATTCGTTGGTGCTGTTTCAGGGTTTGGGCCGGATCGGGGGTTGAAGAACTTGGGAGCTCCATCGCCGCTGTCTGCAGAGAGGCGAAGTATTCTGTGTTGCCGGTGGTAAGGAGCAGACGAATGCAGGCGCGAGTTGACAAACGCGGTTTATTGGAAGGGGACGTTCCAAAGTCGTGGCCAGTAAGCAGGCGAGGGTCGGATTCAAGAGACAGAGTATTACAGGCAAGGACAAGGTGGAATCGGTGGTCGGAGTCGAGCGAGGGTCGAGAACAGGTGAGGCAGTCAGGAAGGTTGCTTGGTATTCACAGTAGAAACATGGGCAATACTTCGCACCGATCTGTCCTGTTCCTCAAGGACACAACACCCACAGTAAACTTGGTTTTTTTTGTTATAAATGTGAATAGAAGTTTCATTCATATCGGGCAACCTCATTACAGTCTGCAGCACAATGCCCCTGCATGTGTTTGCTCCCATGTGTACACAGCTGGTGTGTGCTGTGTGACAATCCCCTGTCTGCTTTGGTGTACTGCATGTCCGTCAAGGTGTTTTAGTGTTTTAATGATGTTTGGGGTAGTTGGTTTGAGGATTTTTGGATGGATTAGGAAACATTATTACTATTCCCAGAGTAAATATTGGAAATAGCTGTCTCAGTTTATGTGTTTTTGGTTTACACAGTCTTTTCATGAACCAGTTAAAAATGTAAAAGGAGGGAAAACTGCAGTAAGTCTTTTTGGAGTCTAATGAGCTTGATTGCACAAAAACCTCACTTATGGTGAGAAGTGCCTGTGTGCCAAATATCAAATCTGTGGCTTGAAAAAAGAACTGTCCATAAAGAATAAATGAAAAAAAAATAAAGGGACAGAGTTTGAACTTTCATTCATCTGCCCTTCCCATCCATTCATGGATCTATCATCAGTAAAGGTTGGAGTGGCCCAGAGCCTATCCTAGGAACAACAGTCATATACAATGTCCACATAGATTCCAGGCTGTTCATAAACTGTGTAACACCCTGTAGACTGCACTGGCATGCCCTGAGCAGACAACGGGGTCCTTAGACAGAGGAAGGCCATCTAATATGGGAGCTGTGAGCATCACTGTCTTGGACAAACTAAGTGGAAACTTTCAATCAGGGTACATGAACCTTTGTTGGCTGTGAAGGACAGTCAGTTAATGAAGATGACACTGGACACAACTTCAGCTGAGAAAACATCAAAGTTCTGCTCTTATCCTGATGCAGAAGAAAAAGGAACTTTCGGGATGTCTGGTTTCGCTGATGGAATCCAATCAACTACATGTGAACTGGATGCTGCTAATGACAAGTAAGGAGGTCAACAACCAAGAGTGAAGTCCAATAGCAGTTTGATCAGGCAATGATGATGGTCCTCCAATCAGGCTGACTTTGTGGTCTATATGAACGCCTAAAACTTTTTGCTTTTTACTTTCTATGCTCTCGCAATGTTACCTTAACTGGTAGCAAACTCTTTTTACCAAAAATACTAAACTTGGCATTTATCTACCAGAATCACAAACACACTAAGACAATAAAGTGGTACTATCTCACCTGGAATATATCTTGGGACTGGCAGAAGGAACTGGAGTGTGCAGGGGAAACACACATAGTAATGGGGTGAATATGCAAACTGCACAACCTGAATCTCACTCACACTAAACCCACAGCTCAGGAGTTATGGAGCTGGTCTCTCTACAAGGCTGAGGAACCATTTTTTCACCCTTACTTGGATAGCTACAAAGTGGAACCACTCAGCTACATCACAGTTGACTTTTAGGTTCTGTCACACTCCAGTGAACCTTGGAACAATTTTGTCAACTGTAACCATCTGTCACAGCTGTTGCAGTAATGTTGTTTTCACTCAGAAGTGCACATGCATAGAAACAGAAAAAGGAACATTTCAGGAAAAAACTGAATCAACTGATTCAAAGAAAACAGCTTTTTTTCTATATATGTTCTCCTATGGTTTGCAGAAAAGGATTAATGAAGTTTGTTTAGTTTCTTTTGAGAGGTGATAAATAGACTACACAAGACTGAAAGTTTTAATCCTAGAACTACTTCTGTAGGATTTTTCAGAAAGACGCTTTTTGCAGGCAAGACTATGGTAAAGTGAATGCACAATTACATTGTTTACTTGCTTTGTAAAGCATTCTTTTAGAACTTTCCTGGTGTACACTATTATCTACTAATGAAATTAAATGCCTAAAAGAGTACGTTCTGCTTACTCTAAAGCCTCTCTTCATGCATAAATCAGTTTATAGACAACACCATGGTTGGAGTCTTTCAACTACGTAGAAAATTTGTTGAACTTGGGCCCTTTCATGTATTAACAATTAGATTGAAAGTCTCAGTTATTATTTTGTCTTCTTTACTACAATACTTTCTTTTCAACTTAAAATGAGATTTATTCAGAAGTGGAATTTTTGTGTTTGGAGTCCTTGTCAATCACTTAAATTACAATAAGACATCCAGCCTTCATGACTGTAGTTAAATCCAGCAATATTTGACATAATGAATTATAATGATCTCACTTTTGCAGAATTACATAACCTAAACCATAATTATGCACTTAACAAAATGAAACAGTTGTGTAATCTCCTCAGGTCTGTGTGACACGGAGTCACATGTATTCAACTAAAGGTGCACATACAAGTGCGGTACAGTTTCCTCAAAATTTCTCAGGTTTCTCTTGAAAATAACCCACAAACCATTTTGGGAAGTATTTATTTTTTTATTGATGGTCTGAGATCCTTCGCAGTAGACTCACCCTTTGTTTCTAAGTGCACGCACGCAGCAAGACGGCCAAAATGGGTCTCAAGGCACCAGTTTCCCAGATCAACTGCCAGACTGCAGGCCTAAGTGGTGCACATATAGCACATATGGCTTGTGGGACAAACTGCATGGAAAACAATGCCAACCCAATTAGTTCCATTTTTACAGCAAACTCAGTTTTCATTAAGTTCTGAAGTTAAATTCTGATCGCAGTGACCTTGGAACCCCTGTGTTTAAAGGGGCCGATGATCTCAGAGTCACATATTTTTTGGCCTGTTTTTGAATTAGCACAAACAACCAATTGCAGCATAAATTGGAGACTAGTATTATAAGTTACTGAGTTCAAAGTCTGAAACACATGCTATGTAAATGATTCCCTCCTCAGCTAAGACAAGGAACAGCAGTATATTTGAATAATACAAGGTTACTTTTTATCTCTAATGTATTGCTTACATTCCTAAACCATGCAACTATTTTTTTATTTTGATGACAATTGAACAACTCTCATTCTTGCAATGACAAATTAAACCATGGGCTCCTGATGCAGCTTGGACCCTACATGTTTATGGCAAAATTCTAAAATAACCTGTTACTGTAAACCTAAAAATAAAGTGTATTTATGACAAATATAGCATAACTCTGAAAAAGTCCCAAATGATTTTTGTTATGTAATATGCTCTACCGGAGTTGGACAGACTCTGATAATGGATAAACTTTAAGGATTAATGTTTACTTTTTCCCAAGTGTCCATGCATCCTAGGTTTAGATGACCTCAAAACAAATTTTAGGAAAGGGGAGCTCAGTAGTTTGAAGCTCGATCTTGTGCCCAAAAAGTTTTCGGCCTAGTTCCAGGAGAAGCTGTGTTATCATAAATATCACCAAGGAAGCTTTACTGGAAATGCTGCAGTATGTATACAACTGGAAGTTTTGCATGTTACTCTGAAAAAATTTTTAGTGAGCAAGATAACATGAGCTGTGTTCCCATAGTCTCTCATAGTGTCTTTGTTATAGTATTGTAGTCACCTTCCAGTACCCGGGTTTCTAGGAATGAATTTGGCCAACGCTCTGTGCTCAATCTGCATATTCTTCTTGCATCATTTCAAAGATATGACTCAAATGAGTTGGTATCTTTAAGTCTTTTCAGATAGACTGGAGGCCTCTCAAGGGTATATCTTGCCCTACTTCCTGAGGCTGCCATTATGTTGCTGCAACCCTGTCTGGCTACATGGAACATAACACTTGTGGTTTTGCTACAGCAGTTTAATAGCAATTCCAAAAGACGGAATAAAATGAGGAATTGCTAACTGCACAACTCCAGCTAGGTACAAAGGGAGCAGATACACAACACAACACAGCACAACACAACACTAACAGACCATTCAGTACATGTCTGTTGGGATTTAGCAGGTTTTGGTTCATTCAGTGTTTCAGTGGAATGCAGTAATTGTTGTGTCTCTGAACAAGATTTAATACTTGGGTCTGAAGGTCATTCATTTTCACATGCAAAGGTGTCTTTAAGACATGAACAATGTCCATTTTGTGTTTGTAAACAGGAAGAAATGCATCACAGAAATTGCTACATAAAACAACATGGGAATCTGCTCATTTTTCCGGTTAAAGCTGATAAGATATTGAAAAAGCATGTAAGTCAGTTCCTAAGAACAGAACGTCATAATTACTAAAAGGGGTACAAATATGGCTTTTCAAATGTTTTCAATTTCTGCTCAGCAAAATATTTAGGCTTAATAAATGTCAGAAACTCACCTCTAAAACAGAAATCTGGTAGTCTTTTTTTTTTTTTACCCCAGCAACACTTACACTCCCAGTTATAACCCTCTGGGGCCTTTTTTCAAACACAGTGAAAAAATTCATTCAGATTGACTTTTGTCGAACTTAGGTATCTTTTGTAAGTAACAAAAGGTTAATATGGGTAGATCTGAGGTTATTCCCAACACTGTCTAGATATACCTCAGGAATTTCGTATCAAAAATATGAAAAAATGCTGAGACTGAATTACATTTTTAACAGTACTTTTACGATCTTTATTTCTGTGAAAATGCTTTAATATCTGACATATCACAGGCCCCATGTGCATTCAGCCTTAGTGGTGAATGAAAAATTAAATAAAAATTTAAAAATTAAATACTGCTTGTTTTTTAAATTTATTATAGCTTTATCTGGGGTTTTTACAGAATCTAACCAGCAAATAATCTCAGGGACATATTTTAAGGTTTTATTGATTATAAATTTATGATAAAAAAGGTTTTATAAACAAATTGTGTTACAAAGGGACTCCTGCGCAAGATTTGAAAATAATGTCTGGGAAAGGTGTCACGTCGTGCACGAGTCATGCCACTGAGCTTTTCCTTGCTCTTGTGTGTCGTCATTGTCTTTGTGCTCAGTGTGATTTCCAGTGCTGCTTTCTGGTGGAAACTAACCATGTCAAGTGGCCTTTTTGAGTAAGTTGTGTGTGTTCCTGGTTGCTTTCTCTCCGTGACTGGGTTATAAAGCCACGCTGCACCCGTGACAGAAGATATCCATACATTATTGCTAACCGCTTCATATTGGTCAGGGTTGCAGTGATCTGGATCCTTTAGTGATGTCTTTGGGCACCAGGTTATGAAACTACGCCCTCGATCTGATGTCAGTCCATTGCAGAGCAATAACACACACATGCATTCACATACTACAGGCAACGTAGAGGGATGAATTAAACAGAAATACGTCTGCTGACTGTGGGAAGAAACCGGGGCATGCAGATGAAACCTATGTAGGCACAGGGAGAACAAGGAAACTCCACACAGACTAAGCCAGATTTTCACCCACACCCAACAGTCCAGGTCCTGATTCAGATGGGTGTGAGATAGTTGTACAGTCAGTTTAACTTGATTTTGTTTAAAATGATTCCGTCTGCAAAGATGCCCCTCAGATGGTTAAAATTATATTGACCAGTGGTTTCCATCATTACATGTTATACTTCTCTTAAGATTTTTGAAGAAAACCGCCTGTGCTTCGAAGTGCATATGTAGCACATGCCTTACGAACTGTGACTTTTGTTGTAAATGTTCCTATCCTGTGATTATGTGCCTCTGAATGGAGAAGACTGTAGATATGGGAAAAAATGAGTGAGTCTTATCCACCACTGGGATTCAGCTTAGAAAGAGAGAAGTCACTGGCAGACAGAAAACACCACATAATGGGATGCGATGGCAGTAATTCTATAGCAGAAGAGGAAAAGCAGCTGTTACTGTCTTTTTGCTCTGTGCTCTGCTGGCCTTTGACTTTCTGACTTTGTTTTTCCCCTAGCTAATGTCATTGCTAGATGACATGCTTTCATATTGCTGTCCATCAAAGCAGTACACTGTGGCCTCTTACTGTACACATCATACCCCTATCTAGTCAACATAGTAGAGACTTGAACATTCTCCTTCTTTTTTTATTATTTTTAACTTTCAGTTTGTTTCATTCATGAATATGTTTCAAAATAGGAATTGGGGCCTAGTGGGAACTGTATATGCCAAAATTTACCATGATGGTTTTTATTCATGTTTTGGTGAGTGGTCTGAACCCAAAGGCCTGACTGGGGCACATTCCAAAAAAGGAGTACATTTTGCACTTGATTTCATTGATTTCATTTGATTTATTTCAACAAATTGACTCATGTTTTATCTCTATTTTAGCAGGGGAGCTATTTGACTGATTGCTTTTATTTTGTGACAGTTTCTATTTGTGTAGTTTTAGCTACAAAAAGTGAAATAACTCAAACTGTCTCAGCTCCTGGGGGCAGTTTTTCAATCATACCACGGGCTGCGGAATCTCACTCAGGGCTGACGGACTTATTGGCCTCACTGACTTGCTTTGTTCCCTTTGCATGCAGCTAGAGTCCTTGGCCCAGCCCTCCGTGCAACATGTGTGCTTACCCTGAACCTTCTTGGAAGTTCTTTGTGTCTCTAAGTCTCTTCATCATTCAACTTCACACCAGCTAAAGTTCCCCACTGGTCAAAGATGCCAAGTCTCCAAAACTTTGGTCTCCAAATCATGTCTTCACTGAACTACAGAACCAGTGTCCCTCACTTCTGCAGACTTCCAATCATGAATTGCACCTCCTATTTGCAAACAAACATTGCACTTGAGTTCACCTTATCATCTGTCTCCATGTTAATTGTGAAACTGTTGACTATTGACCTTAAGCAATATAAAATATATATACAGTACTGTGCAAAAGTCTCAGGCACCTATGGGAAGAATGCTATAAAGCGAGGGTGGTTCCAAAAATAATACTTATTTTGAATACTTATTAATCAATAAACCTTCTAAAAAGTGCAGTAGATAAAAAAACCTCAATCAAATCAATATTTGGTGGGACCACCCTTTGCCTTTAAAACAGCATCAATTCTCTTATGCAAACTTGCATGCAGTTGAAGGTAGAGGTTGGGAGGTTCTTCCAAACATTTTGAGGAACTGGCCACAGTTCTTCTGCAGACTTTGACTGTCTCTGCATGTCTTCCCAGACTGACTTGATCATGTTGAGATCGGGGCTCTGTGGGGACCATACCATCTGTTGCTGAAGATAGTTCTGTATGACTGAGATTAGGTGTTTGAGGTCATTCTCAGGCTGCAGAATGAATTTGGGACCAATCAGAAGCCTCCCTGATGGTAGATAAGAATCTACCTGTACTTCTCAACAGACACTGAAGTTGCATGCATAAAACTTTTGCACAGTACTGTGTGTGTGTGTGTGTGTGTATTTATTTATTTTTTTTACATGCTTACATTAATCTTGGATTCNAAACTTTTGCACAGTACTGTGTGTGTGTGTGTGTGTGTATTTATTTATTTTTTTTACATGCTTACATTAATCTTGGATTCCTTTTAATTAGTTATTTTGTTTGTGATCTTTTCCTTCTAAATGAGGTGAAAGATTTCTTTGCTGTATTGAATTTTGCCACATCTGTGTGCTGTCATAGATGTGTCTTCAAGAGAGAAAAAATGGAATCCCTCTGATAGATAAATCTGTTTTTGATTTGAGTTCCTCTTTTCCCCTGTAAATATCCATGCAGCTTATGTTGTTCAAAGGCTTTGCAAATTATTTACTAACAGTTTCTGGCACAAAAATGATGTTTCGTAAAAGACCTTACATAGAATTTAATCTACTCCAGCACCTTTGACCTAACGAACAGATCCATAGTGAAAATCACAAATTTATTAAAGAAAAAATATTGTTTAGGTGCTGCAACAATGTTGCACAAGTATCCAAAATACACCTTTTCAGAATGTTCCATTTTGAAAGATAAATTTTTATGACAGAGAAAAAAATTTTCAAAAGATTTAAAAATGTTCAGTGCAATTTTGCCAGATGGGGTATCTGAGTGAGATTTGGAAAATGGCTGAAGGAACATCAAGTTTTCCCTCTATATTGCCAGATGGCTGCCTTTGTTAGCAGTGTGAAACCAAACCATAACCACCCACAACTTTGTTATGGCCAGTGACTAAATGTTCCTGGGATGCTGTGACATCTTCACAGTGGGGCCGGAAATATTTTCCAGTGTATACTATACTATTATAATCATTATCAGAAAATAGGAGGGCTTTTCAAGGGTATCGTTAGAGAATTTTACATCAAGATTTATGCAAACACATTATTTTATACTTTATTGTCCTGGTTATATATACTAAACAGAGATTTAAAATAATATACTTTAAATGATACAGGACTGAGAACGTATAATAAAAATCAACCTGGCTGACCTGTTTGACTATTGGCCATTTGGAGAAGCAATTTGTGAAGGAAAACAGAATAAAACATGCACAGATTGAGTGAGCTGCAAGCCATGAGCACAGCTGCAGTCCTCATAGCTGAGCAGTGGTCTAAAGACCCAGTGCATCACCCATTATAACATAGAGTGTCTGTCCTGTAGCTGTTTCTTTTCTTAGTTACTCTTATTTAATCATGTATGACTTATTTGACTTTGTCACAACCCTTGGGGACATGCGCCCAGTTGAACAACAGGGGCCCTTGTACTGAACATGATTATTCATACCTGTCTTAAATTCCTCACAAAAGGCTTTAAAAGAGAGAAAATTGTGCATGATCTTTGCTGGCAACGTTTCAGCCAGCAACTGTGTTTCTCCCTTCCTCCCTCCCTGCCTGCCTGATCTAAATTTGCTCTTCCTCCTTTTTTATGCTGAATCTGCTCCTTTTTGTCAGCAGTCTTTTTCCTTAGTGTATTCTTTGTGCCTCCTGGTTTCCCAACCTTCTCCATTTGAGTTCACACAATCACCAGCCTCCAGGTATTCATGACACACTTGTTCTGCAATTATCAAACCGACAAAATACATAATTCTCCATCAGCTGTGCCACACTTTCATGAAAACAGAAGTAAATCACATAAACTATTATTGTTAGTTTCATGAGTTCAGGTATACTGCTCAGTCCCTCTCACCGCCTGTCAGTGTAACTATATCCTGGCATTAAGGCTGAAGCCTATAGAACCATTACGCTACTGACCCAAAACACAGTGACATAATTTTTTATATTGCACTCATTCCAGGGGTCTTACAATCATTCTGTTGTGTCCTTTGTGTACATTAATGAGTGGTTATCTTTTATCTACATCACCAAAAAGACTACTGGAGTGGAAAGTGGAAGTATTCATTAGATAAAGGGTACAATGAACTACAGTAAGCAGATGCATTCCATTTCTGCTATTAATATATAGCGTAATGGTTACAGCTATTGCCTTGCAGGCTTAAATTCTGCTCGTGGTGCAGAACCTTCATTAAGATGCTGACCCTGAACAATAGAGTGCGAATATCCAGCTGTGTAAATGGGATTAAGAATTTGTATTTATTTATCCATTTATTTATTATTTATCTATACTACTGCATTTATCTACGTTATACTACTAATTTATCTGTATAACATTATTTTTTATTATCATTCTTCCCCCTGTTTTGTGCACCATGGACTGGAGGATCTTTATTTTATGCTCCCTTGTATACCTGTTGTATAAGGGTGTTTGACAATAAACGCTTCTTGATTCTTGAAGCAGTGCAAATAGATTATACAAACCTAGCAAAAATGCCAGCTACATTAATAAATAACAATTCTAAATTAAAAAAACAACTGTTTTTTACTTCACTGATTTATAGTGGGGCAAAAAAATGTTAATTAACATGTGAACAAACATAATGATTGTTAGTAGCCTTCATTATAGACATTACACTACTTTACCTTAACTTACAGGTATTGAATAACAGCAGGATGGCACTCTATCACTTAACCAGATGTTTGCATCATAAAATGATTATAATTTTAGGTGTGAATGTCTCAACCCTTTCCATAGCAACATTTCTCAAAAGGTGGATATTTAGTGCGTGGGTAGGTATGTTTTCTTATCGGGACTTTATGCATTTTGATTTTGTTTCAGTTGATTATTCCCCAGTAATCTATGTGGACAACATGTGGACATACATGTTGTGTCAAAATCTGAATAAACAAGTAAACAAACCAATAAAAAAATGTAAACACTTTGGAATCTTAAAAAACATAGGGCACTTTAGGAATGTCAGTGGGGTGTCTGTAGAGGTTGACTAAATATCAGTGAGATAAAATTCATACTTTTGCAATTTCTCTGCCATACATTGTTCACAGGGTTGCAGACTGATTTCAAGCAGCATTTTTTTGACTGAATAAACAGCTTCCTGTTCATTAGAATGTTCTGCGTATTGTATTGTTTTTCAGGTTTTTTTAATTTAATGTTTTTTTCTAAAAGTTATAACACGACAACAATCATTTCATGATTTGTCAAGATATTTAGTTCCAGAAGCACAGTGGGCTCTTGTAAGAAATGCGTTTTGTTGTATTTGCCCAGCCCACACATAGTTCAAATAGGTCAATAATTCACAACAAATCAGAGGACCGTGGGTTCGAACAAACGTCATTTATTTCTCAACTACTTAACAGTGGAAAACAACACGGTTGCCCTACTCTGCATGGAGTAGCCATTATGTAAATACATGCTGTTTGTATTTTAGCTGGCTGCTACTTCAGAAAAAATGAGAAGCAGATGACAGCTCTTATTTAGCATAGCTAAAAATTAAATCTAAAAATAGGGGGAAGGGGAAGCAAGGAAGTGTACCAGCAACCCAAGCTGTTGAGGAATTGGTGCTTTCTGCAAGTTGATCTTTTTGTTACATCAACTTTAGTTACGATGATGTCATTTCCATTTTTTGGATTAATATTTCTGCTGGACTCCCCTCTGCTTCATCTCTGAGTGGTTTCAGTAATGTGCTTGCCTTTATTTTTGCCAGAGCTCCAGAATTTCTTGTCTCTCTTGGAATCATACCCAAGGAAGACTCAAATGCAGCAGGGGAATCTCATTGACATTAAAATAGCTCCCTAAGGTGGCTAAGGAATTCACTGGTCAGTCATCTTTAATTTGGCAGGTGTGTGCCGGCAAGCCTTGGCTGCTGGTGGGTGTGGTCAGAAGAACATCTCTCACTGCCCTCTCCATAACACTCATCTACTTCTTTCGTAAGTGATGTTCAGTCATCTTTCATTGGCAAAGGAGGAGCAATCTGTCACTATTTTGGCATGCAGTCTGTTCTAGGAACAGAACAATTGCTGCCATTTCATGGAACATGCTCTGATCTACACACATTTGAGTCTGTACTTCTCTGCTGTCATTCAGAGCAGAAACAAAGGCTGACTGTGGACTTATAACTTAGTAACATTGGAAAAATATTGTTTAAAACAATACAATGCAAAATCCTGTGGGGACTTTCACCATTCATTACATTTGTTTGTTGCACACCTTACATTACAGTAGTGATGAATTTCTTTTACCTCTGACTTTGTAGTGGCTCAAAAGTATTTAATCTCCTTGAACTGACAATGTTGCCTGTGGCTGTTGGAATTGTAATATGTTCCTGGATTCTGCACATATCTGGGGACATTACTTGTAGATAAATGTTTAGTTACTGTTGGAAACTAAGCAAGAAATATTAAAAAAAAAGATTGTGACAGTGTATTAATCACAAGGAAATAAATACAATGATAGACTGAAATACAGCAGAACAAATGTTCCCACTTTACCCTGGAGCAGAGTACTTTGAACTGCTCCATTAAAAATTGTCAAGCTATGTAAATGGTTAAATCACTGTAAGAATTTCAACATTTAAGTTGCGCCACAAGTTTAATTGTTAAAATCCATTTCACATGAAGCACCCCTGTCTCCTGGGAGAAAATCCCCTAAATATCTGATTAGCAGCTCTTTAAAGGAGTGAAGAACCCCTGGTTCTAAATCTGTACCTACTATTGAGATTGTCTGTGATGGCAGCTCTGTCTAGTGGCTTCTGATTTTGTTTATCCACCTGTTGTTCCAAGTCCCTGTTCCCAGTGTGCTGCTATGTATCATCCTGTAAGTCCTCCTGTTTGCCACATCGCCCAGTATTCACATTCCCGCATCTTACAAGGTTACCTGTTATCATGCCTCCAAGCCTATAGTGCTCCTCGTTCGCAAGTTTACCACACATGCAGTGCATCTACATCTTTATTACCAGCTGCACAGAACACTTGTGCATAAACTTTGCCCCTAAGTTCATGTCAGTGTGTTTATAAAAGTACAACATTTAATTCCAGTAAACGTACTTAAGACGTGATCTATTTTTTTGCCATTGTATCACCCATGCTGTGTCACATCAGTAGTCCATTGTGTATATAATGGTAGTAAACTGGAAAAATAGCTTTAAAAGAAGCTTGGAAAGAAGAAAATTGTTTTTAAAAGTTTACACAATATCTAATTCATATGTTTTTCTATGCAGGTGTATAGTATATATTTTTGACCCCATTCGTTGTTAACACATTTGTTAAATTATCTGAAATATTAATCATTTGCAAATCATGTTTTCCAGTTGTTTTCTAAACTACTTTGACAGTTATGGAAACAGCTATGAATGGTGAATGTGGAACACTGCTTCCAGCTTTGCACAGATATTCTCAGTCAACGACACACCAAGCTCCATTGTCATTACGCTCTTCTATGTGCACAAAACACACAGAGGAGTAGATGCTATGTGGAGAAATGCACTCTCTTCTTCTTCCAAGTAAGGAACAAACAGAGGCAGCAGCACACTACTGTTCTATAGCCCGTTTAAGGAGAACAAACTGCAGGCTGCATTTTCAGTATGTGACTCAATGGGAATGGGGCTTGTCAGGATGTTCGACCTCTTTCCGATGGCATGCAACTTTAAGGTTTTGGTTTAAACATGTACAGTGACCAAGATCAAAAACACCAACAGACATGGAATTCACCTCTGGAAAAGCTGCTCATCTATATGTAGGGGATACAGTTTCTGTACACATGGCCTGAGCATGGGCAAAGCAAAGGCTGCTTATAAAAACAACATGTAGAGAAGGTCATTTATTTGAAAAGCTGATGGAGTTCATCTGGAAGTGTGTGCTGGCACAGTATTGTGTATGCATATGTACAATGAACGATAGATTGCGCAAACACTGAAACGGCTTCTTGGCAGGGAAAGTAAAATGATTGGACGGATGCTTCCAGAACTGTACGGCTGAATTTCTTCTGAATCCCATTCACTGATCCCTGGGACACTGACGTTACCTGGGTTTTGATATAGATGTGATTTATCATCCATGAAAAAAATCTGTATGAGATAAAACATTCCTGAGCTGTTTTTTTTTTCCTTAAACATATTTTTTCAGACAGGGCTAGATATTATTTTTGCTCATATGGTGCCAAAGCTTACCTTATTAACATAGCAAAATCTCACGTTTTGCTGTTTTAACAGTGGGAATGTAAATAATTTGAAACTGTATTAAACATTTTAAAATTATTTCACTGACATTTAGCACTAATCCAGTTTGGAAAAAAATGCAGATTAACTCTGACAAATTATAATAATCAGTATGTGTTAATGTTATACCAATCCCATTTTAGAAAGTTTTTTTTTCTAACAGTCATGTCTGTTGACTGTGCTATTGATGCGTTGAAACTGAATTCCAAAGAATAACTTTTTTTATATTAAAATAATTAGATGATCCTTGTTTTATTTTTACCTGGACAATTTGTTCAATAAATCTGATTTTAAATCATATGTAGAAATTAGTACAAGCTTTCTGGTCTGAAAGTTATGATTTTAATGGTCATTAAACCTAATGGAGAAATTCTTGCAATATGAGAGGATTCTGGAAATAGAGAACAGTGAAAAGTACTGGGTTTATACAGATTTTTTGAGAGCTTTTTTTAAGTTCAAGGTTTAGTAGTAATATTAGGCTTTGGACCACTGTATCCCTTCTCAGAATTGTGATTAATAATAATGCATACATAAATGGATAAATAGTAATGTTAGAATGTATGTAGAAATGTATGACTGTATGCCTCTGGTGTTCATATCCACTCTGCCAGCAGCTTCACCCCATTACTATGCTCTTATGCAACTTCTATTCTCTTACTTCCACTCACAGCCATGGGTGAGAAATCTCTATTATTAGGGGTCTTTCACAAAATACTCCAAACAAGTGTGAAAATTTTGCTCAAAAGCTCAAAGAGAAGCTGGCAGAATATGAGATGACTTTATATGAAAGCATGGTCACATATCTTTAGTTAAATAGAAACAGCCATTAAAAATGTTCTTTTTTCTCATATCATATTCACATTTTGTATTAAACTAAAAGTGCATTATACATGGATTAAAAAATACATGTTTTTATTACAACAGATGTCAAAGTAAGAGAAAAACAGAATATGTTTGTGATCTGCTTCACTTTTTCATCATATGCTTTGGAATCTGGAAAACAGTGTTAAAAAATTCCAGGAAAAATGTCAGTTCGGTCCAGTTGCAGTTTTAGTCCTCCGGGGTTCTCTTTGTTACAGAACTGTGTCTTCAAAAAAACAGTGATTTACCCATGAAACATCACTAAAAGTGACTCCCTATTAATGATGTTAGTCTAATGCTTCAAAAGATCTTCAAAGGCCTGTAACAGAGAAAGCACAACATATTGGATAGCATATTGCATATGGCGTTTTAATTCAAAGAAGAATGGGAAGTAAAAAACAGTATCTTTTAAACAGGGAAACAGTATTTGCAGCTATTTAATTTGAGGTCAGCAACTGTCCATTTTTATTTCAATTCAGTTTAATTTTATTTATTTTTATAGAGTGCTCTTTTCAGCAGGGTGACACAAAGTGATGAACAATTTCCTAATATTAGAGGGTGGAATATTGGAGACAGAAAGGCAGCAGGGATAATTGTTGAGATAGGGCAACTAACAGCTGAGGAGAGGATAACAAAGAAACCATGGAAAAAATATATTCCTTGGTGTCCAAGTACATGTGGCTACCTACCACTCCTGGGAAAATTTCACTGTTATCCTCAAACTGGATCTTAAAAGTGTTCTTTCCTGCATGCCAGGTAGTACCAGAGAAATTTTTTTACAAGGAAACAGCACAGTGAAATCTACTGTTTCTGTTTAACATGCATTTAACAGCTTGAGGCAAAAGTGAGATATAGGATAACACCTTAGACACTCAAGGGAAGAAGCTGGCACAGAAAATGTAATTTTAGACAGACCACAAGGTCTTTCTAAAACCAAGCAGCAATGCATTCCAGCCTCTCATAATCTTTCTTCCGTGCAGATGCTCTTTTTATTTTGTTGCATCTGCAAATGGATTGCTTAAAGAGCTCTGTGCTCACGGCTGACTGCCACTTACACAGTTTCTGTTTGGACTCCTTCCATGCCATACATACCAAGTAGCAGTCAGCAGCCTGAATACACTTGCTGGAAACTTTTCCCCATAAATGCTTTCAGTTCATCTACAGTTTTCAGCATCAACACACCCAGTGTTGCCACATTATGCACACAATGTGCTCAGTCATCATTACCTTACTTTTGAGTTTGTGTGTGGCTCTGTTCTGAGTTGCTATTCTGATATATCTTTAATCTATGGTGCCCAGATTTCATATGATACCATGGAGTGTAGAGCAGAACAGTGGCTCACGGTGCATATTTTTGTATTGACAGCATTTGCATGAACACTGCGCCCAACATAAAAGGTAACCTGTTCTAAATCAACTCTGCTCATGTGTTTTGCTGTGTTCTCTTGTATGCACAGTGCATAACATGCTGTATTCGCTTCTAAGGTATAAAATCAGCACCACTGAGCAGGGCAAGTTGGTGAGGTCTTGGGCTTCACGCCTTGTACGTGTCTATTTCCTTGTTTCCTTAATCCAAAACCTAACTCTTTTTGGCAGTTGCTTCTTTGATCTTCGTAATCTTCAACAGTTAGACTGGGAATGAGGATGGTATTGCAAATTTTGGTCTGATGAGAAGACTTTCCTGAGTGTTGTTGGCAGCAGATGTTGATAAGCCCCATTTGAAAGGTAAGGGAAACCTTTAAAGTTTTCCATTTGACTCTGTGTGCAGCTCCACTGGGGAGGGCCTTTATTTGAGTCAGTGATGTGACCTGTTGAGTAAGAAAGGATTCAATGTGGAATTTAAGGCATTTCTTGTCTGTTGTGTATGTGTACACAGAGAGCAAGCAAAGTCAGGGACTATGTAAGTATACATATGTGAGTAGCTGTGTGTGTTCGATGAACATGAATGTAAACGTGAAAAAGTGAAAACTTTGTGGTGAAGTGCAGATTATTCAGTACCTACACTGTCCCCAGCACCCACAGTCAGCAGGAATGGTGAAGATACAAAATAGACTACAGAAAAAGAGAATCTGTGCAGAAACACATCTTACGTGGCCCAGCGAACTGCCGGTGGCACTGGTGTCCTCACCATTACAAAAAACAAAACTGTCTCCTAATGAGACCATTATTGGTGGCACCGCTCAAAGCCATTTACAGCGAAGGATACAGACATTCAGACATTGCGATTACCCTGGTGTACAAACATACTCCGTGCCATCAATGCCGCCGTATTGCCGCACACCAACAGGTAAAACATTTTCAATGCACTAATATTTTCTTAGCGTTATCTTTACAATATACATGAAGTGAATGAATGGATGTGTTCAACTGTTAGATTTGTTCAATATGCAACAATCCTTAGTCAAATATTTGACTCCTCTTTTAATATCTTTTCATTTGTGCAGGTTTCCCCAGCACGCACGCATCTGTGGCCTCCATTCCTCAATAAAGCATAACTTTTTTGGCAAATGTTTCTCTATTCATTGACACTTCTCAGCTCTTCTACAGCATTTCCCAGAAATGAAGGGCATTTGTGGACTGATTTCTTTTCATTATTTTGTCATTCTGTCAAGCTCATCCCAACCTGCCCAGGTGTACTTTGGCTGGCTCTGTATTTGCACATGTCATATTCTAGAATTTACTGCATGCAAATCAAGTAACTGAGGCCATTATCTGCACTGAAAATAACCCTTAATTTACTGGATTTTTGTTTTTTAAAACCCTGTGTGACAACTGTTTTTTTTGGACAAGAAGATATGGGCTTAATGCTAATGTTGCTTTATACTGAAACTCATAGATAGAGAGAAAACTGGATCAAAACAGTTCTCTTTCTCCATCTCATACAAGCAGAAGTCCTCCTACTGTGGGCAGGAGGGGCTTTAAACAGGGGTGTCATGACAACTGGGTGTTTGGTATTCATAACTAAGGACATCTGTTAGGGTTGGCGTTGTGTAGATATCCGAGTGTGTTTGTGTGTATAGGAGTATGTGAAGGTTCTGTGTGAAGCCTTGGTTCAGAAGTGGATTCCGTGCATGTGCATTCTGCCTCCTTGCGTGCCGCATCCTCTAATGTACTTTAGGCACTTAGTGACAGTCTTACACATCAATCACAAATCAAAAATAATAATTATATGCGTGTATAATTTTATATTTACATCTGTTTATAAAATTGGAAATTGCACGCTATGACTAAAATAAACAAACAGATAAATAAGTCTCATTGGTGTTCCACATTCACTTGGTTTTAAATTGATTCCGTAGCGAAAATAAGAAAAGAATGAAATCATAAAAGAATAAGATAAGAAAAGAAAAGAAATCATTGAACTAACCATAAAACACATAAATGGACAAGTGGTTTCTGAAAACAGGGCCAAGTTATCGGTCCCATAATAAAAAGCAACTGTTGGCACTGATGTTTCAGTTCTGACACGCTAACAGGCAAAAAGTTGCATGTTCCAGGCCACTAGGCTGGTTTTATGTCACAATTTTGCAAGACTGTTAGTTTTTTTCTCATTTTTTTTGTTTCCAGAAGCTTGCAATGGCAATCACTGAATAGATTTATATGCCGAATTAATAAGAAGGTGTAAAAAACAAAACACATACACTATATGATTGATGTGGTACACAAAAATCATTGATTCAAGAAATGCTTCTTTGCAAGTTTTTGAGATTTACAATGTATTCGGCAAGTCTGGTATATAGCCAAAACGTGAAAACAAAAAACTCTTAATTCGCAAAACTTTGCAAAAGCTAGGCATTTTATTCTCATTTTTGGATATAATGAGTCTGAAAAACTTCATGTGAAGAATGAGACGCATATTAGCAAGCAGGTGGATATGAGTTTTAGTTTGAATACTTGTATTTGGCTTGCATTCCTGGTGTCAGGCCAATATTCTGTAAAAAAAAACACTTTTCCTTTTGTTAATGAGCGAAAGTGAAGCAATTGGCACAATAAAACTCCAGGAATAAACAATATTGTATGTCCACAGGCATAATGTTGCTGCTAGACTATACAGAGGTCATCAGTCAAGTACACAGACATTGTATATAAGTGATTCATACCAGCTGTTTCTTGCATGTTAAAGCAGAGAATCAGGAACAACAACAATCTTGTATTAAGATTGTGGAAGAACAGAGCTCTTTTATGGGTCCTTCTAAATATCAGTAGAAGTAGAAGTATCTGGGTTAGTTTCTGATATGAGACATGTCACATACTGCAGCTTTAAAGTGTGTCTCAATGTGCCAAGCAGACTTTGTTTTAATTTGTAAACTTGCACAAAAAGCTTAGCTTTGACTTCAATAAAAATGGATGAACTTCTGTTCCCCGTACCCATTCAGAAGAAACAGTGGATTTATTGGCTCAGCATGCAGCCAACCAAAGGTAATAATATAGACACATACAACACATAGAACATAGACAGACAGAATGTCAGACAGAATGTCTGTTCAAACATGTATTATTTACTCATATCTAATGTAATGTATGTTGCATGCAGCATGCAGGTAAGTCCACTTAAGTGGATACTTCCCTTAAGTGGATACATTTTTCCAGTCTCCTATCCCACTTCCTATATTAATATCAGTTAAATGGATACACGCTGTTCAGCGACTGTTGCTTTTCCAAATTGCCAGTTGATAACCAATAGGATTGTGTTGGTGGCATCTGTCACTGCACCACATCCCAGAGTGGCAAGAATATTAACCATGAACTACACAACATAATCCACTGACTGCATTGTCCACTGTGGTCTGATCAGAGAACTTTTTGCAGATTCATGTTATTGAGTTATAGCATTTTTATATACTTTCAAGGATTCATTAAAATCAAACTTTTTTAAAACAATAAAAAACTTTGCTAAAAAAGTGGCTGGTTTTTGACTTCCTCGTCATTTTAGACGATGCTGACAATAGTGACCCAACAACAACTTCTGAGACACTGGACCCTTATTTGGTGGCCACTACAACCAGTGAACATCCTCTGTTGGCTTACAGAGTTCAATGATTACAGTTCCTATTCATCCTTGAAAACATTTTGGATATTGAATTTTTCAGGTACTGAGAGTCTTATTCCCCATTATTTTGAGTGGGAAAAGTAAAAAAAAAAATAATTCACTCCCAGCCCATTGGAAAACACGTATATAACTATCAGCCCATGATTTCAGCATGACAAAATGCTGTAAAAACAAGTTACCTAATTTGAAAACATTTAATGTTATCATTAATTTGCATGTTTGTAATGCGTAAGTACAGCATTTACAGTACAGGACATTTCACGTGTTAGTGCCCCCCCCCATTGTCCCTACATTACACACGGGAGATGAGAGGGTGCATGTGTGGGGTTCACAGCAGGAGTTTAGTGTTATGAAACATTGAATAAAGGGAAAAAAGATGTATGTCAAAGTAACCCCCTGTATCTATCTCTTTGTTGGATACAACAGCCAGCTTTAAAAAAAATTGCTTCATTTGAAAAATTAACTGACAATTAATTTGGTGATGCAGCATAAACACGTTCAGACAAAATGAAGGTAGAGGAAATGATACTTCAGGCATTTGCATGTGTGCATATTGTTTCAGCTTATTTCTTAACAGTATACTGTATGTACAATATATACTATATTATTTTTACAGTACACTGTACTGTACGGTATTTATGTGTAGATTTTTTTAAAAAATCGTTAAAATTTTTGTTCCTGTTTTGACTTCTTTATTATGGAAAAGCTTTGGATAAAAATGGATTATTGCAAAAGTTTCCTTCTGGATACTAATATACAGGTGTTAATTTTCAAGAACCATTATAATGAAAATTTGGATATATAGAGTTCAGATACCAAGCAACTGCTGTATATTATTTAACTATTCTTGTTGTTGGTGGAGTAGGTAGCACTGATGCCTCATGATGTAAACTTGATTCTTCTCAGTCTGTGTATGCTTAGGTGTTCTCTCTGCATTTGTGTGGGTTTTTTTCTGGGTGCTCGAGTTTCCTTCCACAGTCCAGAGATATACATTTCAAATGTAAAAAATCCCCAGTGTGTGTGAGTGACTGTGTGTGGTTGTCATCCTGTTCGAGGTGCTCCCAGCTTAGCATTTTCCCCATGCTTTGGGGATGGGATCTGGAACACAAAACCCTGAATTGGGCAATATCGATATTGTCTGAGTACTGAGTGAGTCAGTGAGTGAGTGAGAATTCTCCAAATTAAAAATGAGACTTATTATATAATTCAGTTTATTTCTTTTTTCTGTTTGTTTTCTTTTTATTGTATTTATTTACATTTGTAGCTCTACAATGAAACAAATTAAATTCCAGTAAAGTAAACCAAAGTGTAACAGTCAATAAATGTAGCTGTTTAGCATCAGGACAGTATTTTTTCACAGTTGTGATAATTTTGATGCATGTATTTTGGTTTAGTACTTAGTTTCTGAAGTGTCCTGTAAAAACAATCAAAATGGTGCTGGATATAACCTTTTCTGCACACAAATGAAAAGACTCTTTCCGTGGTCTGCAACTGGTTATGTAATTCAAATGTGATGAGACCTACTTTATAAACATTATCTTACAAATATTTTTGCAAATATTTGATTGTGTTAGTATATATTTGTTTAAGCATTACCTCAAAAACACGAGATCAGCTTGTTGATGAAACCAATTTTCTGTTTATGATTTTTACATTTAATATGTAAACTTTGCATAATTTGATGTTATGTCTACATTACAGCTGCAGCATGCATATAGTGATTTGTTTGTGCCATCGGACATGCTTATTACACATTTAAAATAAATAAAAGAGATAATTACTCCTAAAAACTCTGGCGTGTGCCAAATACTGCTTTGTGAACAGCAGAAAAAATTGACCTGTCCATATGCAGGGGAGTATTAGGTCAAAATGTGCTGTTTTTTTTTTCTTCTAGGTGATGAAAATAATTTTTCAAAGTAACATTCATCTTGACAAAATTTCAGCATTTGCAACTTATAAGGAAATCGAACACTTTGCAACAGCTTAGCTATGAAAAACAAATCACCCCCAACTGCCGGTTATTACAGAACCTAATGCTGCAGCAGGACTAGTAAGATTTCAGTTGTAAAAGCGACTTAAATTTTTCACTTCGGTTACAACTAAAAGATGAAGTCTTTTTACTGATCAAAACAGATGATGAAATATTTATGTGTCGTAGTTGGACAAGTGCAAAAGTATATGTTTTAAAACATGCTGTTGTTTCACTAAAGCGAAAGCTGTGTAAAGGGTGGAATGGCTGGAAAAAAATCTGAGGAAAATATGTCTTTCAACCATGGATTTTGGGATGAGAAACTAAACTTAACGTAACTACATCCCATAATTCAGTCTGAAGTTCTGAATATTTACATATTTGGAAAATGTACTTTGGGTTAGGGGAATGTGAAAGAGTTCTGGAAAGTATGATGCATAACCTATTTTGAAATTCCTTCCTAATAACAATTTTCAATGTTTTTTGGCCATGTAACATGTGTAAACACAGCAATAAAACATTGCACATTAAGAATATCTGGTCAACGAGTACATTTGAATAATGTAATGTACATTTTTATGTCAACTGTCCTGAATGCGGTGTTTATTTCTCATTTCTTTAGATGGTTTCCTCTTATTAAGTCATGTGGTTGTCAGCAGCTCTCTACATAACATCTAACACACAACTCCCCTTAACTCCACATGACTCCGGATTCCAGGGTCACTGTGAATCTCAAAATCAGCTGTTCTTTGTTAAAATTTTGAAACGTAACCCCTCTTGCAGCCTCCCCTTGTCACTGTTTGTGTCTTCCCTGCAGTTGTTGATACCACACACAGTACTGGAGCATTGAGAATCTCTGCATTTTGCCAACACCTAAGCATAGATTACAAGTATGAGCAAGTCAAACAGCTTTTTTCATATTATTTAGTGTCTGTGAAGTCTTACTGTACTGTAGGTATGGGTAAATGCCACTTGAATCTGTAACTACTTGCATAGTTTCCAAGGTAAGCAACAAAAGGGTTTACCATTGTGTTCTTCTGCATATGTCTGCACAAGAGAATATGCAGATTCCAAATAGACCGAACAGGGATCAAACCACAACTGTAAATGAAAAACTGGCATCAAAGAACAAAAACCAAAATTCCAGTTTTGCAACAGTAATGTCCATATAACTTTAATAATGAGAAAAATACTGAATTACGTGAATAAAAATAAATAAAATTATGTACAATAGGTGACTGCAGATACTGCATGAATTCAGCCTGAGTTCAGCTGACTCTATAAGCAGGGATCAACCTCCTGTGAGGCACCAATACTATCTGCTACATCATTGTGTCATTGACATATATTGGTGTGTCGGAGATTTCCTGATTTACAGCTGGTGTTTTAATTTACTTTAAATCTGGTTTTGTATTCCATGATTATTATTGTTAAAGTTATTTTTAGGTTTATAGTTCATATGGGAAAACAAATGAAGCTGGAACTGCAATTCACATGCCTTCGACATACTGCAGTACATTGCAAGATGTATTTCACATATGAATATACATGTTTTGTAGCTTACTAGTCGGTACAGCTCTTCCTTCCATGAATGTCACAGTAATAGCAAACTATTTAGAAAATGTGTGTATTAACTGTGGAAGGAAGTATTTAATAATGTAGCACTTCAAGGAGCTTTAGGTAGCATGATGAACTCATAGATGACAGTCAGGAAAATTTCCCCAGGCAGCAGTCTTTGGCTTCACAAAAGCACAAAGAGTCCAGATGAAACACTTCCTCATTTCACTCATGTTTGTTTTGATACTTCAAATTCCTTTCATACATGTTGATTCTTACTGGTCCTTCTTTTTAATCTTTTACTGGTCAGCTAACTTAAAGACGGGGTAGTTAAAAATACTACAAACTGTGTGTGAGTAAACTAATTTAAATAGTCATAATATTCTCATAAACGGACAAAAATTGAATAAACTGTGGCACATGCACATGAACTCATTTATAGTATCACGCAGACTAAATAAAATGAGAGATAAAATCATCTTTAAAGTAGAGCCCCTATATATTTTATTATGTTTTGGAATGGGCTGCCTTATGTTATGTAATGGATCAGAGCAGGCTTTTGGATGCCAAATCCCAACATGTAAACTTGTGGCTGAATAACTTGCTGTTTCACCTGAAGAGATATTTGCCAAGGTAAACCCCTGAAGGTTGACAAACTGAACAATGCAAAGTCCGTAGTCATGAACTCACTATTTCCATCTTGTCTGAATAAAACTGCATTGGGCCCCGGGTCTTTGAGAATTGCTGACAAAGTTAAAAAGGAGTTTCCTCTTCGAAGACCATCACACATAACACAGAGGATATTTAGTGAAAAGTGACTGTTGTGGGCAAACAATTTTCAATCTGGAAAGACTCAAAACGAACATTTGTTATGTACGCTCACGCTACATATCAACACTGTCCCCTTGAGGAATCTGCACTACACTTAAAATATGACAATATCTGGTGAGATAATGGCTGCTGGCTATAAAGTCATTCCACAATGAAGGCAAAGATGTTTCCCAGAAATTATGCATAAGATTAAAAAATACATCCGATGATAGATTAGTTTTTGTCAGACTTTTGTCAAGTCTCGTTGTTATGATGCAGAACACAATGCTCATTTGGTGGAAACTTAGAATTTTGGAATATATGAGCAATTTCATAAGTCTCTTTGAGGTATGTTCTCTATGCACGATCAACGTTTTAGATCATACCAGGTTGGATATTTTTTTATTATAATTTCTGTTTAGTTAAATGACTTTTTAGTTTCGCTGTCAATTTTTTAAAAAAAATCCATTTAATTTTTAAATGAATTGTTTTGTGCTAAATCTTGTACCTCAAAGCATAAAGCAAGTACAGCCATAGTAAAGACCCTGCAATCTGTGATTGAAGGTAACGTATAGACTGTCAAGAAAACACGTTAGAATGAAAACATTTTCTGGAAAGATTTCTTTCAGTATTATATGTATTCTTGGATATCTGTTAGGACATACAAGACTGCAGTATGTTACTCATCCCTCAAAGACACGCAGGTTCAAACAGATGTCCTTGCCAACCTACAGGCTTAAGAAGAATTTTAATGCTAGATTTTTCATAGATTAACTACACAAGTATCTGCAGGATCAAAGCGTTGCATCACTGTCCGATGTTTGGGTGACACCTGAATTCAAAGGATTTTATACTTATCTATACTTGATCAATACTTGTACCTGATCAACTCAGGTTAAATACCCTGAGGAAGAGTTGTGGTGGCAGTTGAACGCGAAGCCTTTAGGTTACATATCGTTGCATTTAATCATTACTTTTTACAAAAGCCTTTTGCGACTTATGAATTGATTTATACATTTTTACCAAAAACAAATGTAAGAATTAGAAGCAGTCATATAGAGAACTACACACACACACACACACACACACACACACACACACACACACACAAAATTGGAATTACCAATCAACCTGAAATGTAAACCTTAGGAAAAACCAATGCAAACATGGAAATATCTTATAAGAACATTACTTCATAATAATCTCAATCATCCATAAAAGCCAGAAAGCCACATTATCGATTGAAAGTTGTTTACATATTGCCTAAAATGTTTCTGTTATCATATCTTTATATTTAATATTTATGTGTGGGCTCCAAAGACTCTGCAACAGTACAATTGCAAGAGTTCCTGTGAGGTAGAATTACATAATGGGAGGCTGTACATCTGTTACGACTAAATGAGTTTTCGCTGAAAGGCACGAGAGTTCCTGTGTCCCTTAGCCCGCTAGTACATGCCAAGATGTGATATATCCTCAGTTACCCCGAGATATTTTGTCACCTCAAGGCAGTTCAAATTCACAGGTAACTGAGAAGGAGGGAACACGAGCCCCTGAAGTGTTGAAAAATGTCGAACCGCAATAAACACTCTTGAAAAACCAAAGGAACAAAGATGCTTTCTAATGGCCACACCTCATTCCCTGCACTGGGGGAAGGCCTGCTAAGGGAAAATGAGCAATTTAAAACTAGAAAAATGAAAATGCTGTGTCTACTTTTTACCGCTTAAGAGACTGCAAAGAGAGTATTTTGTGTTTCAAGAAAAGCTGAAGTTGAGAGGAGCTTCAGTTTGAGAGAGGGTCTCAGTATTTCTTGAGAACGTCGTAATTAGTGTTTTGAAGTGGAAAGAATTTATGCCAAAACTCCCCATACTGGCATGTTGGTGCATATATCTGTCTGATTGAAAGATTTCAATGAAAGATGCTAGAATATATTGCTAATGTTCAAAATATATACAAACATCCATTGTTTTGCTTGAACTTGCACAAAATTGTTTTTAATAGAATGTGATTTGATTTTTAGTACCAAGTCACGAATTACACACCGATGTGCTCAATACCATATGCTCAAGCCACAAAAACAAAAAAAAATGCTCGGTCGCCTTGTGTATGTGGTGGAATTAATTTACTGTTATGCTACACCAGTGAACACAGTATTATTTAGCAATTTACTGCATGGGTGAACAAAATAAGGATCTAAGTTACCCCTGACTGGGAGAATAGAGTTCTAGGAGACTAGTTTTGTCTATGAAAGCTGTATAGAACTGCAAATGGTAAATAAAATTTTGTTCTATATGTTTCTATTATGCTGTAGCGTGAATCTTTTTAAAAACTACCATGACAGCATACAGTGTTGTTTCTTACTTATATAAGGTTTTTTCAGTATTATAGTGAAATTTGGAACAATTGTTTGGGGTTTTTGGATTTGGCTGGAATACAATATTTCCCCAGAGATGGTTGGAAATAGCATTTTGCCACAACACAGCCTTTTCAGGAACCAATTAGGCATGTAAGTCGAGGGATGACCGTACAGTAATCTCTCTGTATTGGAAGTCTCTATATCCAAATGGTTGCTGTAGCAGCTTGTTATGCCCCCACTACTGACTCCTGTCTAGGCGGTGGAGTGGGAGCATAAACAACAAGCAGCCCACAC